>VXAD01010768.1:65989-135952 GCA_013399195.1 Dicrurus megarhynchus | reverse complement strand
TTTTTTTTTTTTTTCCTAAACATCACTGACTTTCTGGTTCAAAAGAATCATGTTTATGACCTTAAACCAAAGGTACGAAAGACAGATAAGTCAATACTTGACACTTTCCCACAAAGACCAGACCATCTGGACATTTTGTATTTGTAACAGGTGCTTCTGGGACTTTGAGCCTAATTCTGGCCCAGATTCTGTTCTGTATGGGTGACTCCATTACTGTGTGCAACTGCACATTGCATTAATTGAAGGGACTCAGAAAGGCCAAGTAAAGTAATTAGTCAGTTAGTCATGCAGAAAAGAGACTAGTGGCTTAGTGCCACTGAATGTTGAATGCACAGATGTACAGCACCATCAGCTTTTGCTCTCTGCGGTACTCTGCTAATCTCCAGCAGGTAGAGCAAAGATCTGTCTTAGTCCAGGTTTTCATTCTCCTGGAAGCAACAACATAAATTTTATATCCACTAGGGAGAGAAAATCACGAGTTTGAATGACCTGAAAAAGAAGCCACATCAGCATAAAATTGTCAGAATGGTAAAAGTGCCAGATGGGCCAAATACGGTAGTTAGGTTTTTAGGTTCCAGTCTGAGTTTTTAGGTTTATCCAGCAGCAACTGGCATATGTAATAAAAGCTGTAAAATGGGTGTGATTTTGATTTTATAAGCTTATTTTTTGAACTATGCTGTTTTTCTTTGCATGTACTTGACATTTTTTTGCAGGCCTAGCTATTTTGGGGTCAGAATTTTTAGTGTCAGCAAAACCACTACAGTTAGCTAGTGTTAACTGGGAAATTAAGAAAATACCTGCTCTGCTACCCATTTTCACTGAGCAGTAGAGCTAAATGTGGGCAGTGGAGGCACTCAAAAATGTTTTAAATGAGAGTGGTTTACAGTTCAGTTTTTGCATAGCTTATAGCAGGAACTCAAATCTTTTTTCTGTATCTTTCACAGATGCTGTGTATGTGCTGTTTTGCTGTGCAACCATTCAGATTGGGTATCATAAAAAAGTCCGTATTGTTGCATTTCACTGTAATGTAAAATTTCTAGACTAAACCTTTATTTTGAAAAGCGCTATTTTTACTTTCTGATCAGAACAACCAGAATCAAGAACTAGTAAACTGAAATCACAGTTTGCCTAGGCCACTATTTTCACTATTATATTAGGTTTTACAAGCATTGTCCCATTGAAATAATGATCTGCTGTGTGCATTGCAATGATATACTCTCATTGCCTTCAATCATAGAGCTCACTACAAAAATTACTTACAATAGTAAAATGCAGTATTTTAATCTCCATTTTAGTTATCTTAGAACTCTTAGAACTATTTGCATTCTCTATATTTCACATGTACTTTGACAACAAAACAGCAGTGTGATCAACTCCCTAAAGGGCAGAGAGACCCTGCAGTGAGACCGCTACAAATTAGACAGATGGACAATCAACAATTGTACGAAGCTCCACAAGGGCAAGTGCCAGACTCCTCACCTTTGACCGGGCAATACAGTTTGTGTGTATAGACTGGGGAATGAAAGGCTGGAGAGCAGCACTGCAGAAAGGGACCTGGGCGTCCTGGTGGACATCAAGTTGAACATGAGGCACCAGTGCCCTGGCAGCCAGGAGGACCAGCCCTGTCCTGCAGGGCATCAGGCACAGCATCGTCAGCTGGGCAAGGGAGGGGGTTTTCCCTCTCTGCTCTGCACTGGGGCTGCTTTGCCTTGAATACTGTCTGCAGTTTTGCGTGCCACAGTATAAGAAAGACGTTGAGCTATTAGAGAGCATCCACAAGAGGGCCATGAAGATGTTGAAGAATCTAGAGAGGAAGCCTTTTGGGAAGTGGGTGAGGTCACTTGGCTTGCTCAGCCTGGCGAAGAGGAGATTGAGGGGAGGCCTCATCAGTTTTCAACATCTCCATGAGGGGAAGCACAGGGGCAGGTACCAATCTCTTCACTGTCATGACCAGTGACAGGACTGAAGAAAATATCATGAAGCTGAGTTAGGAGAAGTTTATGTTAATTTCTAGTGGAGTAAATAATTGTTGGTATAATTTCAGCTGCATTGTTTTAGTTAACTCTGGAGTGCATTCATAAAATTCCCTCTTTTCCAAATTCAGATTATCCTTTCTTTTACTATGTAGATTGAGAAGGAAATATGGCCTTAGTCTTCGTCACTTGTTGAAACTGACAACTTTTTCCTACTACTTGTATTCCTAAATTATAAAAGGAAGTGGCCTATGTGTCGAAATAACCAGTGTTACTTTAAACTTTACATTTTATTATGGAAACAATTATAAGAGCTACTGATTTATGTAAACTACCTTTTTTTAATCACTAGGACATTTTTGAAGAAGCTAAAAAAAATTAACTGAGCTATAATGTTCAGACATATCTTGGTGATAAGCATGGAAGAAATAAGATTTTAATAGTTCTTGAGGAGTTAAAGCGAGGTAAAAAGACTGGGAAAGATATATGAACCCAAGATACTGATCTTGTTTGATATTATAGGTTTCAGTATTACTCATCTGCATTGCCTATTTAATTTGCGTGAGCAGGCAAGGGTATCAAATACCCTGGAGAAAAGGATTCAGAGGGCTGATCATCCTGTAAAGTTTTCAGTGGGAATTGTATATATTCATCTCCTGAGATTACTGAGCATTTTACATGCCGTATTTCAGTCCCCTACCTAATTAACATACAGAACAGAGCTGAGAGACAGTACAAAGAGATGATGTGAGGTGTGTAGTGATTTAAAACAGAATTGCCAAATCTCATTGTAAGCTCACTGGACTTTTTTTAATATCCTGAGCACATAGTGCATGATTAAAAAAAACCCACATATCAGTTGCTTTGATCGGATAACAAATATTAGAAACAGTTTTATATTTTAGTTGGAATACAGTATTCCTCTGTCCCCCAAAATTCATAAGGGGCAGACAAGTTACTGGTGTAATCTAAGATGTTCATATGTCTGAAGTAATTTATCCTCTTTTCAAACAAAGCAAAGTGGTTGTCATAAAATACATGGATCCTGTTTGAGCTGGAAAAAAAGAATGTTGCTTGAGAGGCAATGAAGATTGCACACACCCTACCAGCATGGTCTTTTATTATTTAATTCTAACTTTTCATGTATGTTTGCTAAATATACTCAAATATTTGTAATTCTGAATACTAATCCTGTCTAATTTGAATAACATAGAGACCATATATGGTTTAATCTATGGAATTTATGTAATTTTGAAATAACTCCAAATACAGTCACCCCAAATTTGTGCCAAGGTAGCTAGGAGTAAAAGCTCACTTTCAGAGTCAATGTGAGAAAATATTTTGTGGCAGCTATCAATACCAATGGCAAAAAGAATTTAGCCAGATAGTATATAATGTTTTGAATGAACATAATGGATGGAGAAATATGAAAAAAATATTGATGAAAACAAAGACTGACTTGCTAAGGAATTCAAGCCATACAAACCCTTATGATTTACTTCAGATAGACACAATTTATTTGATCACCAGTGCCACTTACTGCTGTGTCACTGCTGCTATGCCTTTTGAAATGACATCATTGAGGACAGCCTCACTGACAGATCTGCCATGAGCTGCCAGACGTCAAACTGATTCAAGGATAACACAATGCTAACTACTGTCTGATTTCCTTAATTTATCATAATTTTTCTTCTGGATACTTCACAGATATAATAGAGTTTCTCTGAACATCTGGAGTATGTGTGTATATTTAGCTGTATGTATAAATTATATGATTGAGCTGCATATTAGCTAATTGTTTAGTGTTTCCCAGCAAACACTAGGCACATGTCCAGAACATGCTTGATTTTACAATATTGTCCTTTACATTGAAATTAAACTTATAAAAATCCTACTTAGTCTGTACATTTACTTCAATCCAAACAATATAACATTGTCACGGCAGGGTAGAATAAGGAATAAACAACAATAAAAAGTGTTTAATGTCACCTTACCTCAGTTATTTATTCAAGTTATAAAATGAGAAAGATTGACAAAGTGTTTTAGACTCTAAAAGGACTCTAAAAGGAAATATCTGTATCATTAAGTTAGCCTTGTGAAATTTAATTTGCTATACATACTTCAGCATATGCAAAAATATACAGTGCTTGTCAAATGTCATATTGATTAACTATTATTTTTATTTTAGATTTAGTACTATATTTATTTTTTTACTTACTTTTTTGTTATGCATAGACACTTAACCTCTATTCTCTGTTCCATGGCTACTGCTTGTGAAGGATGGAGTCACCTACCTGGACCATAGCACAGCCCCTGAGTAGTGCAGCTAAGTGAAAAAGTGACAGGCTCAAAGGATAAATATTCTTTAAGGAAAATCAGCAATTTATCACTGCTGCCCCTATTTGCCATCTCCTCTCATATGTCATGATTTAACCAAACTGGAAGGATAATATGGCCTTTCAAGAACAGAATCAAAATCTTCAGCTAAAGAACAAAGTTTTCATATTGAGAACAAGGCCTCCTATCAGGAGAATCAAAGTGTCCACAGACAGAACAAAGTCCTTTGGGAACAGAAAAAAATCCTTCAAGAGAAGCACAGGGACTCTTCAGAGGAAACAAATAACCTTGAGAAACAGCAAAGGGCCCGCCAACAAAATGAAGCCCTCAGAGAAGAGATTAAGGCTCTCAAAGGATAAGAACGAGCATTTTCATTGAAGGAAAAAGCTCTTCAGCCTGAGATTTTAGCTTTATGAGAAAAACACAAAGCCTTCAAGGACCAGCTTAAAGCTCTTCAAGAGGACAACAAAGCCATTCAGGTAGAGGAAAAAGCACTTTGTGAAGAAAAAATTCCCTCAGTGAGGAGAAATTTGCTCTGCAAGAGGAGAATATGCCCCTTCAAATAAGAAAAAGGCCCTAGGAAGTTAGGAGAAAGCTCTCCAAGAAGACCCCGAAAACCTCCATGAATGGAATAAGATACTTAAGAAAAGGAACAAAGTAATGCAAGTAAAGAAGCAAGTGCTTAGGGAGATTTTGCAGGAGTGAAGAGTTTAGACAAACAGTAATTTTTGTTGTTGGCCAAATATCAGCAACTAATGGATAAAAGCAGGTATCAAGCACCTGTTAGGCTTAGTGCAGAGGTATAGCAGAAGTGCTGAGGAATGGGGGTTGGTACTTCAAATCCTACTTTGAAGCCTAGTAAATCAGTGCGACAAAACATAATGCGTATCTGTAGATGTCTGCTTTATTGAGATGGTGAATATCACAGAAAACGATTTCTTATTTTAGTATTTCAAAGGTTAGATTAATACTTTTTACCATAGAATACTGCAAGATATTCATAGAAAATTGATTCCAATGTCATGAACATTAACATCATAGACAAGTGAGTCTGTGCCGGACTTTCACTTTTTACATTTAGATTAACCAGTAAAATAACATTTCTGAAAATAATTGGTTTGAAATGCTTTCAAAATATGCAAACGAGTTATTTATCTTGGATGTTTTTATTCAAAGATCCAATTCTAACCTGAATTTTCAGGAAAATAATTCACTATATTTGTGCTACTAAAGAAAAATGTTATGAAGCAAGCTTGAACACTGTCTTCCTGGACAGTTCACCATGCTGCTTTTCTCTGTTTCTCCTTTGTGCAATTTCAAAGCCAAAAGGTATGCACAATTACTGCCAGAAACAATACTTAGATGAGCCGGGGTTTGTCTTTAATTGTATAAATTCCTCAAATGTCAGTGTTGTAAGCTTTGTACCCTTTGATACCTGTACATGTATTTATATCACATTTCAGTACCCATTAAAAAAGTTGTGCTATCATATGATAAAATGCGGCCCTTGTGGTGTGCAAAAATATTATTTCAAAATCTTGAAACCAGAAAACCACACCAGAATAAAACCAACACATTGAGACTACCTAATGTGCATTTAGGAAATCAAGGACAAGAACTCATTGTACTGATGTGACCAGTCTGCTCTTGTTAAGTCTAACCATAACCAAACTGACACAAGTGAGTACTTGACATGTGACCTTGAGTCCAGGTCTGTGGAAAATATTTCTTGTTCACCCAGAAATTGAGATAGCAACAAAATGTATTAAAATACAGAATACTTGTTAGTGTAGAAACAGTAGGACTAGCAAAGAAAGTTTTCTAGTCATGGCTCCAAAATCTCAAGGAGAAGGAGTATTTCAGGCAGTAGAACAAGGACATGTGTAGCTAGCATTGGAGACACACAAATTTACATTTTCTTTCTTTTGCCATATGTTAAACTCTTAATATTTATGTCTCTGGTGCTAAAGACCAGATAGGCTTTATAACGTTGAGCACAGTGGTGTACTAGTGGACATCACACCTGAGAAAACTGATTCAGTTTGGAAATATTGTGCTGGAGAAACATTAGGAGCTTTTTCTTGTACAGATTTCCCAGTGAGAACACTGAAAAGACTACTTTGTCCTCAGTTTAGACATTTTTGATTCAGCCCCTTCCTTTGGATACAGAGGCATTGATGACTATCATAGGATCTTGTTTTATGGTCTTAGTGACCACAGAAAGGAGAGATAAGGAGAGATGAACTGTGGACTGCACATCAGTACTTGAACCTTTTTATGAATTCAGGCTAAATCACATGACTACTTATGTACATACCATACAATAATTGTTGAATATCATCTGAGCTAAAAAAAATAAACAACAAACCTCTATCACCACAGAATGATCTAGGTGGAATATGACTTTTAGAGATCACTCACTGAAAACAACAGATTTCAGGTTACTTTACATAAGAGGAAACATTAAGCAAGGTTACATTAGAATGGGGGAAGGACAACACATCTGTCTCCAGGTTTTGTCTGGTTCCCCTGCTTGGTTCTTTGGTCCAGTGCTGGACAAGTCAGATGGGTCCTAGTTGAAGAGAGAGAGGTTCTAAAATCTAGAGTCATGTGGGCATGGCTAAGTTGCTATTCTATTCCTCTCATGTCTCTGGGGGACATGGTTTCAGGGGAAGAAAACAGTGAATGCACTCTGTAATTGTCCCCCAATTTCTCTGGAGGAGTTTTTTCCATTTTTTTTCATGCCTCCAGTAACTGCTGCATTTTCCTGCGCAGGTATAAATCAGGGCACTGGGGGCTCCCTTGCCTTGCTGCATTTTTAGTTCATGACAAGTGGCTCAAGGCAGTGTCAGAGCTTGCCAAAGCCAGCTGTGACTGGTCCAGAGTAGCTCAGAGCTTTCTCCACAGAATGCATCCTGCAACCACCAGAAACCCAGCCAGCCTACCAGTTACACCCCGTACAGTGTTCCTGTAGCTGCTTTATTACATCACCAGTATGAGAATGATTCTGTCCCTGAGCCCAGACCTTGTGTCAGATAACGCATTCAAGTAGGTATAAAATGGATGTGTGGGTACATCTCACTTACGGGTTTTTTTTCCATAATGGATAAGCAATTACAGTTTCTGCGCCTTGCAACACGCAAATACCATTTTCCAGCTACTCTTTTCTTCTATTATGCCCACTCAGAGTTGAATTGCAACAGGTTTCTTGGATAATGCTTCTAATCATGCAAAGCTCAGCAACTCACAGTTTTGCCTGCACTGCAGTAGGAAATCCTAAGGACTGATGCACACAGTAGATAGAGGAGTTTGTGACTGCAGTGGACAGAAGTTTTAAAATTTTAATGCAGAGACAAAAATTGTTTTCTGGACAAGGAGTCAGGGCAGTAATTTTGGGTAGTTAAGACATGCATTCTGAGTCAAATGTCAGACTCATGCAAGCTAGACAGCCCTGGTTCACACATAATTTAAGTGATAGCTTATGCTTTGTCTCTCAAACAGGATATATAAGGAGTAAACCTTTACACTGACATAAGACAGAATTTGCTGTTGTGCAGCAGAAAGTCTCAACCTTTGTTCTTTACTATCTGTGTGGTGACCAGTTGAAGGAGAACTGCCACTTTCCCCTTGCTATGTGTCCTGTGAGACGTTCACACAGAACTTGCACCTAAACTCATGGCTCCCTGTTGGGGCGCATCGGGCGAGGGAAAGCGAGACATGACTCAATTTGAGTTAATGCAAGCTTTCTCTTTTATTATTCCCAGACAGCTCTTCATATAGCAGCAATATTGTTTACATTCCTGGTTCCTCCTGGACTGAGGCCAGGGACTTTCCACATTCTCCAAGGTCAGTTGCCTCTGTTATCTCTGCACCTGCAAACTCTGCTCGAATAGGGGCCATTTTCCCACAGCTTCCCATGCCTGTGAAGAGAAAGAAGTTCTTCCTGTTTTCTGATAGTCTGATATCCAAGTATGTTCTGTTGAAGTATATGAAGCTGCTCTTCTAGAGCTGCTTTCTTTAATCTTTTTTTCCCTTTCTCCCCTTGGAATTTTATGATGCATTTACTCAGAATTAGGGACTATGATAATAACTTGGCAAGATTATGTGCTAGTGATGATAATATGCCTTTTGGAAAATACTGCATTTATTTCTAATTACATTAGGGGGTATTTCAATTCTAGGATTGGATGTTTATATAATGAAGAAATATGGTGTTTTAATTTGTCTTTATAGCATTAATATGATTACATTTACTTGCATACAAATAAATTAATTATTCCATAAATACATTATGTTTAAAACATTACAAAATTATTGTGTGTAATTAAAAACTTCAAGTATGATTAACAGTGTTTCAAAGTATTCTAAATTAGCTGTTTATTTCCTGTGAAAAACTGAACACCACTGTGGCATTAGGAGCAATGATAAAGCTTCAGCTAAATCTGTATAACGATACATTGACTCTTGTGTGATGCTGAAGGTCTTGGGCTGTAACAAACAGAATAAAGTCCTGTTGGAGGTGTGGTGGGTTTACCATGACGGGATGCCAGGTATCCATCAAATCCTCTCCATCACTCCCCTCCATAGCTGGACAGGGGAGAGGAAATATAAAAAAAGGTTCATGAGTTGAAATAAGGACAGGGAGAAATCACTCAACGACTACCGTCACAAGAAAAACATATTCAGCTTGGGGATATTAAATTAATTACCAGTCAGAATCAGAGAAGGACAATGAGAAGTAAAACAAATCTTAAAAACACCTTCCCTCCTTCACGGGCTCTACCTCCTCCCCACCAGCAGTGCAGGGAGATGGGGAATGGGGTTACATTCAGTTCATCACACATTGTTTCTGTCACTGCTTAGGAAGAGGAGTCCTTCCCCTGCTCTAGAGCGGCATTCTTCCCACAGGAGACAGTCCTCAATTAACTTCTCCAGTGGGAGTCTTTCCCACAGGCTACAGTTCTTCATGAACTACTCCAATGTGGGCCCCTTTCTGATGCCATGCAGTCCTTCAGGAACAGCCTACTCAATTCTGGGTTCCCTACTGGGTCACAAGTCCTGCCAGAAAATCTGCTCCAGCGTGGGCTCCTCCCTTCATGAGCCCACAGATCCCTGCCAGAAGGCTGCTCCAGCATATATTTCCCAAGGGTTCACAGCCCTTTTTCAGGCATCCACCTGCTCTGGCATGGGCTGCAGGTGGATTTCTGCACCCCCATTGACCTCCACAGAATTTATGGGGACAGCTTGACTCATCACAGTCTTCACAACAGACTTCGTGGAAATCTCAGTTTCAGCATCTGGAGCACCTCCTCCCTCTCCTTCTTCAATGACCTTGCTGTTTGCAGAGTTGTTTCTCTGACATATTCTCACTTCTCTCTGCTCTCAGTGCACTTACATCTGCACAATAACTTTTTTTTCTTCCCTTAATATCTTATCACAGAGGTGCTACTGCCACCTCTGATTGGCTCAGCCTTGACCATCTGCAGGTCTGTCTTGTAACTGGTTGGCATTGGCTCTGTTGGACATGAGGGAAGCTTCTGGCAGCGAGAAGCTACCCTGTATCCCCACCCCTCTACCAGAACCTGGCCACTCAAACCCAATACAAAAAAAAAAAACCCCAAACCCAAAACCCAGTCACTATCAATGTGAGTCAGGGATCAGTACTGGGGCCCATGCTGTTTAACAGTTTCATTAATGACCCAGACAACAGGACAGCATGCCCCCTCAGCACATTTGCAGATGACATAAAACCAGGAGGAGTGACTGATATTCCCAATGGTTGTGCTGCCATTCAGATGAATGGGCAGGAGACCTGGACAGATAGGAACCTAATGAAGTTCAGCAAAATCAAACACACATTTCCCCAGGGAAATTCCTGTGGAGGAATAAGCTCACATAGCAGTAAATGCTTCCTGCTGACCATCTGGAAAGCAGCTTTCTTAAAAAGGACCTGAGGCAGTGGCAGACACCAAGTTGAAAAGGAGACATCAGTGTGACCTTGCAGCAGAGAAAGCTAATGGTATCCTTGGCTGCATTAGGAAAAGTGATGCCAGCAGGGAGGTGATCCTCCTCCTCACAGTGGATGAGGCAACAATTAAATAGCACATCCAGCTCTGGGCACCTCAGTACAAGAGAGATATGGATTTATTGGAGAGAGACTCTAGCAAAGGGCCACTGTCTTTCAGTTTAAGTCATTGAGGGGAGGCTGAGAGAGCTTGGACAGTTCAGCCTGGAGAAGAGAAGATTCAGGGGAATCTTATGCAGACGTATGGATACCTGATTTGATCAGGGTAGGAGGGCAGTAAAGAATTTGGAGCCAGACTTTTGCCTGTGTTATCCAGTAAAAAGACAAGAGGCAATGGATGGAAGATAGAGGATATATCCTAAGATATAGGAAATCAAGGGAAATTTTTTATACAATTAAAATCCCCACATTTTTATTGTGAGAGTTATCAGACTTTGAAATAGGATGTCTAGTGAGACTGTAGAGTCTCCATCTTTGGAGACATTCAAAATTTAATATCTTGAACTTTTTCGGGGGCAACCTCCTCTAACTCCCTCTTTGAGCAGGGGGCTGGACAAGACAATTTCCCTTCCAACCTCAACCATTCTGTGATTCTTTGGTTCACCATACCACACATCGAGACCATTGATGTGTACTAAGCACTTTCTACTTCTAGCCTAACTTCAAGGTTTCTTTCCTGCCATAGGGTTTCTTCAAATTTTCAGTAAGAAGACAAGCAGAAGAGACTCAGAAAGAAGCTTTACACTGAAGTGCAGACAATGTGTTTAAAGAAGGATGCTATTATCAGCAGCATCATAATCCAGTTCAAACCAAGGTTATGAAAAACAACATTTTGTGAGGATCATTTCCATTGGTCATTTAATAGCTATCTAACTGAATGGGATTTGAATTGCAACTCTTACAACAAAAATAAAAGGAAAGAAGAGAGAAATGCTACTAGAAGTCTTTACATGTAGTTATAATACACAAGGTGCTCAGTTTAAAGATCTTTTGAAAACACAAGCCCTTTAACATGATCATTTTTCATCTTATTCTTTAATATTTTATCCTTTTTTCTTCTATCCCTCTCATCATTTTCTACATGGTTAAAAGTATAAGACAGAGGGTAACTAGCATAAATTGAATCTGACTTATTATAGATACTTTCAAAATTTGTGTAATTCCCAAACCTATAGGTAAACAATATTGATTACATATTTCCATTGCCACAATGACAGAAAAAGGAGATAAAGGTAAAGTAATTGCAGGATAATAGTGTTGCAATTTCCCTTATCAATGCCCTGCTCAGTTTCTTTCCCCCAGTCTCTCTATTTTTAATGTGCATGCAAATGACTCATGAACATTTGGAGCTACCTGCACAGACACATTTAACATACAGGAAGGGACAATTTTTGGTTACATATTGCATGACTGTGCTGGTTTTGTCTGGGGTAATCACAATGTCTGATATGGGGCTGTTTTGGATTTGTGCTGAGCACAGGGTTGGTAATACAGAGATGTTTTTTGTCATTGCTGAGCAGGGCTTACACAGAGCCGAGGCTTTTTCTGCTTTTCATACTGCCAAGCTGGCAAGGAATGTGGGGATGCATGGGAGGTTGGGAGGAGACAGAGCTGGGACAGGTGACCAAAACTGGCCAAAGGGACATTCCAGACCAAGTGGCATCACACTCTGTGTATAAAGCAGGGGGAAGAAAAAAGAAAGGTGGGGGGGGAACATTCAAAGTGATGGTGTTTGTCTTCCTAAGTCACCCTTATGTGAGATGGGGCCCTGCTCTCCTGGAGATGGCTGAACCTCTGCCTGCCCATGGGAAGCAGTGAATTAATTCCTTGTTTTGTTTTTCTTGCATGTGTGGCTTTTACTTTCCCTATTAAGCTGTCTTTATCTCAACCCACAAGTTTTCTAGCTTTTATCCTTCTGATTCTCTCCCCAGTCCCACTGGTGGGGCAGTGAGAAAGCAATTGTGTGGGGTTTGGTCGCTGGCTGGGTTAAACCACAACACTCATGGACATTTGGAGATACCTGCACAGACACTTTTAACATGCAGGAGGGACATTTTTTTGGTACATGACTTACGTAAAGGACGATACAAGCTACGGAGACTGCAGGCACCTAAAATAGAGATAAATATGCTGTGGGTATAAAACATAAGAGAAACAATATCAAATGCTAACACGGAAGGTAAAGGTGAAGTGTAAGCTGCAAATCTTATTTATGAGCTTTCAAACAGATATGTTTGTACTTTGGATTCATTTTCTAAAAAAAATACATCTTCAGAGAATGCTCCAGATGATGGATATTTCTGTAGCACCAAAACCTTCAGATCTGAGGATTGTATGGTGATCAAAATTATTATAATGGGAGGAAAAACAGTCCAAATTTCAAATATCAGCAAAATCTTACACATCCCGAAGCAGTCTTAGGAGCTCAAATATTGTGTCACTATCCAGAACCCTTTGAGATATAAAAGGAAAGTCAGAGGGCTCTAAGGTCCCAGGATGGAGTATCAGTACTAGCAGAATCACAGCAAAGATGCAGAGAGATGAACGCACTGCGAATGAATCCCTGCAGCTTTACTGAAGGAGTAAACATGCCAAAGAAGATGAAAGTGCAGTGCTGAAGAGGACCTGTAGGTGCTCTGCAAGGAGTTTACAGAAAAAGTATATCATTAAAATTATATAGGGAGGAAATCTTCAGTAGGGCATTACCTGAAAGCTGTATCTATGCACATTAGTGAGTTTCAGTCTCGTGCTCCTCAGCATCTTACATTACACTCTTGGTCCAAAAACAGAACAAACAAAATTCTTAGCATGGTACCCACTATGAAGGAACTTAGCTCTGTCAAGTGTTTGCCATGCAGTAGTGAATCTATTAAAAGTCAGAATCTTCCAAAAGTGAAAACTAATTGCTAGAAGGGTCTGGAATATATTATCAGCTGGTAAGCAGGAACAACTTCTTCCGGATAAAAATGATATATCTTTCCTTGCACTGTAGAAGAGATTCTCTGTTCTTGTCAGATGTTAGGGAAAGTTGAAGTTAGCATAGCAGAAATGCGTTCGGCTCTACATTTAGCTCCTACAAAGGAGTCTTTTAAGAAAGTTTGTGCCAGTTTAAGGCAAGGCTATGAAAATATGGTTTTGTGTTAATTGTGTGGAAAAAATATTTCTAACCTTTGAAAATACTACATTTTTAGTTGCTCCAGGAGATTTTTTTAAACTAAGTAGATATCCCATTCAAACATCCTCATGGCGTTAATTTGGAATATTAAATATAATGTAAAATAAAATACAAAATCGACAGGGGACCCAGAAGGCAGAACTATCTGTTAGAATAAGGGTTTGAGACTTATTAAAAGGATCAAATTATTTAAAGTCAATAAAATGAAGACAATTGATGTATAAATTCAATATACAAATTCTTTGTACTAGGGAATACACATATCTTGGTTGGCAGAGGAGTACAGCTTCAAAAATGCTCTGAGCCAGATACATAGTTTCCTACCTACAGTTTCTTTCCTGCAGTTACAGACATTGGATGTGCTTCAGCTCAGTGTAGGCAGGAGTTAGCAGACATAGGCATTAATTAAAGGCATGCTTTTATAACTCAGGATGAATTTTCAGCAAATGGAAAATAGATGGGTATAGTTTTCACTGAAGTTCCACTTGCTGGTTATTTTACCTGGAGCATAATATTAATAACATCTCTGGGTGAGGAAAGCCATTTAGAAACAAGCTAAATAAGATCAAAAATAGGGAAGAGAGAAGAAAAGAGAGAGAAGAAAAGAGAAGAAAAGAGAAGAAAAGAGAAGAAAAGAGAAGAAAAGAGAAGAAAAGAGAAAAGAGAAGAAAAGAAGAAAAGAGAAGAAAAGAGAAGAAAAGAGAAGAGAAGAGAAGAGAAGAGAAGAGAAGAGAAGAAAAGAAAAGAAAAGAAAAGAAAAGAAAAGAAAAGAAAAGAAAAGAAAAGAAAAGAAAAGAAAAGAAAAAGAAAGTTTTAAAAGTGTTAGTCTCATACAGTTCATATTGCTTGAAAAATAAAAACCATGGAAAAAAAAGGAGGTGCTTTAGTCTAAGGCTGCCTACAGGTGAAAAGTTTTTCTTAGATTTCCTGTGGATGAGCAGAGAATTTAATAACTACAGTTCTCTTGCGCAATAAGAGGTAGGTTGATGAGAAAGTTATCTAGCAGACACAGGACATACAGTCTCTAAATGTATAATAAACTGTTTCAGGATGGCCCACTTCCCTGGACAGCCTATTCCAATGCCCAACCACCCTTTCAGTGAAGAATTTTTCCCTAATATCCAATCTAAATGTCCCCTTTAGGTTCAGCTTGAGGCCATTTTCTCCAGGCTTGAGAGGTTCATCTTAGGAGGATATTATCAATGTATATAAATATTTGAAGGGAGGGTGTAAAGAAGACATGGCCAGGTTCTTTACAATGGTCTCCACTGTCAGGACTTCTGAACATCAGGAGAATCTGTTCTACTGTCAGGGCAACTGCGCACTGCTACAGTTTGCCCAGAAAGGCTGTGAAATCTCATCTGTGGAGATATTCAAAAGCTACCTGGACGCTGTCCTCACAACTGCCTCAAGGTGTCCTTGAGCAGGGTGTTTAGACCAGGTGTCATTCCAAGGTCAACTCAAATATCCTGTGATTCTGTGTGTGTGAGATCAGGACAGTTGTGTCTTAGAAATTCGAAAACTAAAATTCAAAGAAGAAATAAAAGAAAATAAAATGGAGGGTGAAAAGATTCTCCACAGACCTCTATGGAAAGAGGATGAAAAGATAAATTGGAGCAGAGTCTGTGGAGGGAAAGTTAAAGATCAGGAATGATATAGGTGTCGCTAACCTACTAAATACATGTTTTGCTCTTGTTTCGGTAAGGATGATGATGCATGTAGCACCAATGGAAATGTAATCTAAAGACAATGAGAAATAGGAATTAGAAAATCATATGTCAGCTGTGAGTAAATTTTTGTTTTCTTGTAAGGATTTTATTGAATATCTGAAAAATCTATGTCCAGATTACTAAAAGAACATGTTAAATAAGACATTAACAGATACTGGTAATATAGTTGGAGAAAAACACATTAGTCAGAGAAGAAGAAATAAGCAGCATGAGACAAGTATAGCCAGTTACTTTATTCCAAGGATTATGGGTTTTTGGGGCTTTTTAAATGAAGTTTTTATTAAGGACATCAGTATTATCAGAGACAGATGGAAATGGACAATGATATAAAACATAAATGGAGTAATTGAAGATATATCACATTAGAGTTATTAAACATCTCCCCTAATAAATTAATTTCTAAGATAAGGTTAATTGAAAAGACATGATATCTAAATAGTTGGAAACCTTCCATCAGTTAATAAAAAATTTATATAATGGATAAAGAGACATTTTTAGTGATTATTAAATACAGGTTACTGAAGTGAGATTGCAGTGTTTCTTAGGTTCAGTCTTGCAATAAATATTTAATATTTTCCTAATTGGCTGTGTTTTCAAGCATAGGTCCTGAAGTCCATGCAAAACACAAAGTTGAAAATTTTGACCAGCACTCTGGAAGAAAAAAATTGTTTTGAATATTGATACCACAGAAATAGCGTTGTAATTTGAAGTACATAAGATCTCTCTAAACTAGGGGCTGATTTTTTTAGAGGCCATGACAGATGATGAGAAACTGTGATGACAATAATCTGCTGTTTTCTCAATGAAGTCTTAGAACTTCAAGAAAAATAAATAAATAAATGTCTGGAAATCTTGGTAATATTTTTGCAGAAGGTAATGTTAGTCTACCTGTAGTTGCATACATTTCTGGTCACATGTCTGGAAGCACAAGTTTGAACTTGAAGAAATGAAGATGAATGGAAAATATATTTTACAATATAAGAACAAAAACCAGCTAGCTTGATCTAGTAAGATAAGTGTTGAAAAACATGATTCATCTGAGTGGAAAATACAATGGGAGGAGATCTGTTTAAGTACAAGATCAGTGGACATATATTGCTCATAAACAAATTATTAGCAATTATTACAAAAGCACTTATCACTATAAAACAACTCAATGACCTGTCAACCATGATAGTTAGATACAAGAAACTCATTGCTTCACATGTCCTTACATACATTTCCTGTTTGAGGTTTCTTCTGGTTGCTGAACAGGATTAAGAGATTTTCTGCACCTTACCTCTCATAGCATAACTTTTCTTCTCTTGCATTGCATTTACATTGGCAGCTTCTACATTTACAAGTGGAAAGGACCAATACTTGATTTCACATCACAAATTTTTGCCCTTGGACCATATATTCATGTGACAGTTTACAAGTAGCCTGTGTCAGTTGTATGGTTCCCAGGAATGACAGATACATTCTTTGGAGGACCTTTCATCTCCAGTGCTGATGGTGTGCTGTGGATGTGTCCCAGAAGTTACTTTTTTTATGATTCCACCAGGAAGGAAATCACTTGGGTGCACCACTGCTGTGCTCAAACACCTACTGGAAGACTAAAGATAACAGGTGCTAGGCATATTCACTCCTGAAAACAACCTGCCACAGGTGCAACTATTGAGGATGGAAATGTCAGAGCCTGGTCACAGATAGAAATTAATGAAGACAAAATTCACTGACGTTATTTAGAATTACTACAAGCATATTTGCATACATTTTGTAGGTAGGCAGGAGTTTGCTTGACTGGCACTCAGTGTTCTGAAAACGGCTTCTGCTGTAACTGAAAAAGTACCTTGAAAGCATGCACAAAAAAAGTGACTGGAAAAATAAACCAGACATTCTGTAACTGAACATTTTCAGCATAAATTTTAGCAGTTACCATGCTGTTCAAGCCTGACTAGCTTGAAAGAATTTTAAGACTCAGTTTTGGATCTATAAAAGGCTTAGGCTCATGTCAAGAGACTTTAAGTAAATGTGCAACTGCATTTCTGAAAAAGGAAGGCTGTTTCTTTAACTGAAACCCAAATTATTTTTTTTTTTTTTTTTTTTTTTTTTTTTGTGTTCAGTATGAGGAAGTATTAAACTAGTATAAAGTTTTCTGGGAAGAGAAAGGAAACCTGTAATATAGTTATGTATGTTCTATAAATTTAAGGAATGTAGATGACTTACCTAACAGTGTGTGCTCTATAAATACTTCTGATTAAATGTGTACTTTATTCATGTCTGTAGTTACTGAGTATCATAAGACAGGCAGTCTTGTCTTGTCCAATGATTCCATCTGCTAAGTTATGGATTGAAGGGTTTTATTTCCAGGCTTAGAATTTAGTGATCTGTATTTAGTGTGAAATCTCTATTAGGGAAAATGAAGCCTGGTGATGTTTTATTTAAAAGAAAGAAAAATAACCTCTTTTCTTTCCATTCAAATAATAAAGACCTCAAAGCCAATGTATTGAACACAAACGTAACTTTAAATACATTCACAATTACTGTGAAATTACATCATTAATGAAAAACCTCTGTTTAAATACTTGAATAAATTGTGGCCACCTCGCTGCTAAAGGGAATGTTAACAATATCTGATCTGCAGATTAAAGGTGCAAAAGTCTTTTCTGTACTACATGGAAGGACAACAATTCTCCATCATTTCCATGCAAAAGGGCAAAACTACAAATTCATTCCTGTCTAGACAGAGGAAATAATGGTTTTTTATCTAAATTGTCTTGGGCCACTGCTGGGACATTCAATAAAAAGATCTACTACTAATGAATAAAAAGACAATTTTTTTACAATTAATGAGTCATAGATATTTTAAGCACTGCAATTTGAGGGCAGAAAGCTATTAGATTTAGAGAAAGAATGGAAGAAAATAATGAGATCAGAAGGGTGAGCTATTTTGGTACCTGAGAAAGGTTGTTATTCTAATTCAATATTTATCATGCAGTAGCAACTTTAAAATGAAGAACCTAAAGTAAAGATGCTTGGATCTTGAATACCATCTGGAAAGTTCAGCTTAAGAGAATCAGGCATAAGGAAAGTAATAACATTAGGAACTGAAAATATGTCTGTAAAACACATTTTTTAAATTCAAAACAGGAAAAAAAAAAAAGCAGATGGTAGAATTTGGAAGGGAAGATTAGAAATTAACATATTAATGGCCAGATCCTGCAGTGACTGGAATAAACAGAGCTTTGCCATTGATTTTAATGAGAGTAGAATAAAGTATGTCATCAGAAGTGGTGAGAAAAGGTTGTAAACATAAAAGACCACATTCTCCAACTGAGGCAGTTTTCTGCT
Source organism: Dicrurus megarhynchus (assembly GCA_013399195.1). NCBI lineage: Eukaryota > Metazoa > Chordata > Aves > Passeriformes > Dicruridae > Dicrurus > Dicrurus megarhynchus. Next base: position 117,379 of record VXAD01010768.1, on the reverse strand, counting down.
TTGTAAACAGAAATTGAACTTCAAGGGGCTAAACATAACCACAGGCCAAGCCTTCTAGTCAGGGGAACAGTTCTCTGGGAAACAGTTAACAAAAGTAGCTTCATTCCTTTGGATTTAAATGATTTTTATGAGGGAAAGATGTGACACAAACAGATACCAATTTGTACAAAAACTAGGGCAGTGCTGTACTTTGATCTTCACAAGTCTAGGTAGCTCAAATCAAGAGGAAGAACTAGCTCCCTTGTAATCCTGTGTTCTCTCTACAAAGTTCAGTTTGTTTTTAAGCAAGATAGGGTATCTGTCACCAAGATATAATTACTGCTATATTGCAGAATTCCATTGGTTTACGACTGTGTATCACACTCTATTTTGCATTTACAAAGCATCCTCTTCTAGGACATGGAGAGATATGTCCTCCTAAATGTTCCAAAGGCATCCGAAGGCATAAGCTTGTATTTAAGGACCTAAAAAGGTATAATTTAACCCACAAAGGGCATGAGGAAGATTTTCTCTGATATAAACCTTATTCTGTAAAGCAAACACACTATTGGGAGTAGAGTTGCATTTTTATATTCAATTGATCTATTTTGCCTCTAAGGGTCATTGCACTGTGCAAGCAAAGAGCAAGGGATCAAATCTTACAGAAAATATGATTGCATAACATAGTTTGTTATTTTTTTTTAAAATGTAGTTATATACGTTATTTACTAGTTCTTGGCTTTAATTAAAAACAAATAAAAAGGTGACTATAAATGGAATTGGGAATACTGTGCTAATTCACATCAGTGTTTAATTTCCTGAAATACAATAATTAAAGTAAACACTAATTACTAAAACTATTTTTCATTGTTAAAGTGCAAAATGTACTTATTTCTCAAGTAGCCTTAAGTTTTTACAAGAGCTCTCTCTTGTGGCTGTAACTGTTTCTGCATTGTAACAAATTCAGTTATTTTGAGGACCTTTTTAAAAAGAATTTTTTACTGCCATTTGAGGTAGTAGGAAAAACAATAACAGAACTATGTCTGGCCATGCAGCAGATATGGATAATATAACTATAAATCTAGATAAATCATTCTTATTCACCAAAGCACGGACTATTGAAAATAGTTCCTTGTATTTTATTGTTAAAAGGAAGGATTAAAATAAGAGCCAGCCTAGGAAAGATGGCAAAAATTATTGCTGCAAAAGCAAAGATAGAACAATCAAAATAAATGTAACATATGATCAGGAGTACTTGTCACACAAGACTGAAGAACTCTTTAAAAATAATGAAGGAAAATGACGAAACTGCAATTGCTCCTGCTTCTTTTGTGCAGTGATTTGCCTCTGGTTACCCACTGTGTAAAAAGGATATATTTGTAACAAGTGAGAGGTGTTCAGAAAGGGTTTTGATTCAAGTTGTTCTGTGATGCTGTGTTTGGTATTGGTCATCTTATAGCAGGACTTGGTTCACACCATCTACAGACCGCATTCATGTCTGACCCAAACATTTTACCTGCAACTGCTTCATTCTCATAAAAGGGAGCTTCTGGGAACCCCTTACTGTAGGCCTAGATGTCTGGACTGTCTCTCTTTTCCAGATGAATGAAGGGATTTTCAGTAGTAAAGTCTGCTGATGAGGAGAGAGTACAGGGCAAAACAACTTTGGGAAATACTGCCATAAAGTTACTGTGATTGCTATCAAGGATTAGACACTTCATGTTTAATGCAGAATTTGGACATTTGAATAATAGGAACTAAATCTCTGTTAAAGGGAGAAAATAGCAGTCTGGAGTTTAGTACTAATGGGAGTTACACTCACCAATGTTTGGCAAGTAGATTAATTACTCTTTACTAACCTGTTCTCATTAAATGGTGATGAAATCTCTTTAGGCAGGCTATGGGATTTTTGTTTGACATGGCTTTTCTGCTTCTCAGAGGCATGTACTGATACATAGTTGCAATAACAATAAATTATAATTCCAGCTTTCAATTTTTCCTAGCTCACTGCTGTGCTACAAGGTTTCATTGACTCTTTATTAATGTTTAGGAATACTCTGAGATCCTCAGATGGAAGATGCTACATGAAAAAAGTGTATTGTCTCATGAAAGGTGTCTGAAGAAATTAAGTTTAAAATATCTGCAAGCACTTGCATGATTTTTGTGTGCTTATAACTTTCTATACAGCTAATAAAGCTCTTCCTAAAAAGGGAAAAAAAATTACACTAGAAACCAAAAAAGCTGTTCTTGCAAATTAGTCAAACTCTTTTCAAAGTACACCAAACTCTAGTTTGGATATCACCAGAAGAACATGATGGATGAAAATCTTCAACATCAGAAGCTAAAGCTATGTCAATAGCTATGTCACATTAAATGGAAGTCAGAAACCTTCTGGGCACAGGGTTAAATGGAATGACCCATATCTATTAATAAATGCTTTTAGCCACAAAAAAAGAGTGGCTACACATAAAATGCCAGCTGACATTTAGATGCAGTAGCTGGAATATTCAACTTCCTAAAACATATCTATGAATTAGTTAAGAGCTTGCTATTTGGCTCAGATCAAAAATGTTCCTGAGAATGGTCTAAGAGCTTAAAAATACAGACAATTGCATTGCCTGCCTGGTTCTGTTTAAGTTACCAACATAGATGCAGTCTACAAAGTGATTGTGCATGACATAGATGTAAAAGCTGAGGTCAGTGAAGAGTGGAAGGAATTTATTGTGGGATTTAAATATTAAAGCTTTATCAAACTAGTTTGAAAAAAACATGTCATTACATTCCTGGCATAAAATAATTCCTTTATCAAGGCTGGAGAGAAAAAGACAAATGGAGTTAAATCCAACTATTGTTGAGTTTCCCAATTAAAAAAAAAAACAAAAAAAACCCAACACATGCAAAACAAATAAAATTAATGTCACAATTCTCAAAATACACTCTGATTCGACAATAAAAAATAACAGAATGTCAATAGTTTTATTGAACGTGTAGTTTAACTGACTTCAGAGGTTAAATGCTTAAATGTTAAAAAAGTAAGATAGACAAGGACAAGCCTCAGTCCCAAGGCTATGTGAAGTCAGTACAAAGCCATGGCCTGGTTTTACCAAAAGCATGACTGTATTTACTGCACTACAGGATGATGCTCTCAGACTCCACCTTCTGGCCCTGATCTATCATTCTACTGTACCTATCTGTGGAAACTGCTTGGTGTGGGAAAGCATTCATGGGGTGTCCTGATCTCTACAGGATGGCAACAAATTGATCCAAGCCCCTCTTGTGGCACACAGAGCTTTTTACTGATATTCTTTATTTCCACAAATGTTTCTGATTCAGTTTAGAACTGGACCATAAACCAGGGAATAGAACCAGGAATGGGCATATCCTGTGAAGTGAAACCATTACATAAATTTTGAATCTTGTTTTGGTTGTTGCTAGTAGTGCTTACACTAAATTGAGGACTTCCAGTTTCTCATACTCCATCAGTGAGCAAATGCACAAGAATCTGGGAGGGACCACAACTAGAACACATGACCTGAACTGGACAAAGGGATAATCCATATAATAAGCCATCATTCCCTATATATAAACTGGAAAGAGTTGGCCAGAAGGGGGGAAAGGCAGGGTGTCAGTCAGAGGGTGGTGAGCAATTGTGCTGTTCATCTCTTGTCTTTCCTCGGTTTTATTCTTCTTTCTTTTTCTTTTTCTTTTTCTTTTTCTTTCTCTTTCTCTTTCTCTTTCTCTTTCTCTTTCTCTTTCTCTTTCTACTGTTATTATTATTGTACTATTATTATTATTATTATTATTATTATATTATTAATTTTAATTATTAAACTGTTCTTATTTCAACCCATGAGTTTTAGCTTTTTGCAGTTCTCTCCCTCATCCCACTGGAGAAGGTGGCAGGAGTGAGCCAGCAGCTGTGTGGTGTTTAGTTGCTGGCTGGGGCTAAACCACGACAGTTCTTTTTGGAACACAAGGTGGGGCATGAGGGGTTGATATAACAACAGATCTGTCAAGAACATGTTAAAACAAAATTTTTTATGAGCTTATATAAGTTTAATAGTTGATGGTTATACTATTTATTTGTTCTCAGAGTTGTGCTTGTTCTCAGAGTTGCATTTAACTTTACTTCCCTGTTGTGCTATTTATCACCTCTGGGTGCTGGGCTAAGCTTACCATGTTGCTGAACTTTGTAACACTGCCTAATGATGTGATGGAATTGCTGGTCCTGAAACTAATCTGGTGTTTGTACTCAGCACTGCCGTCAGCTCTGTACTTCGGGAGCCATCTATTGGAAACGAGTAATAATTACACCTTTTACCTGCTCGGAGAGACAGTATGTAGAAGAGACGTCGTCCCATATCTTCCCCTTCTCCTGCAGGACAATTTCTATAGTGTTTGAGAATTTTGAAAATTTTGAATATCCTTGGGATGTTGAAACCAACACGGTCCTATTGCTAGGAACCATGAACATGGTTCAGATCTTGTTTATGGTTAAGCAACAATTTGTGACTACTTCAACCCCTGTGACAAGCACTGCAGTTACACAAAGCCTGGTGATGAGCACTGTGGTTATTCAAACCCCAGAGACAGGCACTGCAGCTACTCAGACTCTGGCGATGCGCGATGCAGCTGCACCAGAGAACCAATCCAATCCATGCCAGTATCAGTCACCTCTCTCTATAAGAAGAAGTGGACATAAAAATCAGCTTGTTTACTGAAGGAGAACAAAGCAGGGTCACTTCGAGAACAGGAGGAAGAGGCAGAACAAGAGGGAACTGCCAAATTCCTATCTTTGAGTGAGTTACGGGACATGCATGTTATCACCTGGCTTGTCTGATGCTGTGGTAACAGGTCTGGCAGCCTGGAATTAGAGGATAGGGAAGTCAAACAGATGGCATCACTTTCTAGGGAAAGCAGCTTTGATAAGGCAGTTGGAAACGGGACACAAGTCCTGAGTCTCTGGAGTGTCCTGTCAAGTGTGAGAGAAAGGAAGATGTTGTATGTCACACAGATAAATGGGCCTCAATGGAGAGAGGTATCTAGTACCTGAGGGAGTTAGCTGTGATAGAGATGATTTATTATGATCTAAACAACATATAGTCACCTCCAGATACAGAAGTCCAATGCAGATGAACCATGTGGTGGGAATTTGAACAGAGAACACAATTGTCATGTACCAACCCAATGGCAGTAATGACCTGGAGAGACAAAGAGGCACCATCAATACATGAATTGTCTCACCAACTCCGGAAATACAGATAAAACTTCTCTTCTCCCTATAGGCGGGCATCTTGGCTGTGGAAAAACTGTCCAAAAAGTGGGAAAAACTATCCCAGGGGTTTCAGCAAATCAAGACTATATGTCCCACTTCCCACCTGTATATACTTTCATCTCAGCTAATAACAGTGATTTTTTGCTCCAGAGAGAGGATATAGAAGGTACGTATCATACAGTCTCCTGTGTGACCATAGAGACAACATGAGGAGATGGGATGGAAAAACTACCTCTACCCTAGAAGCACAGGTGCAGGAATTGCAGGGAGAAACAATCACAAATGGGGGTTCTTCCAGGAAAGTTGCTGTTCCAGTCTCTAGTGGGCAGAAACTGCAGTAGAACTGCTAATCTTACTCCTGGTTCTATGGGAAAGAATTCTAATCTGTTTTTAGAAGAGGTAAGTGGAGAATCCTATGATCAGTATTAGAGAGGCCCGGCCCCTAGCCAGGGGGAGGAGAGGAACAACCAGATTTGCTAGTATGTGTGGATTCAATGGCCTGGCACATCAGATCCACAGAGGTAAATGGGTCTAGCAAGATACTGGTGCACAGTGTACCCTTATGCCGTCAAGCTATACAGGAACAGGACCCATTTGTACTTCCAGAGTGACAGGAGGATGTCAACAGCTAAATGTATTGGAAGCTGAAATGAACCTGACTAGGAATGAGTGGCAAAAGCATCCCACTGTGATGGCCCAGAGGTTACATGCATCTTTGGCATAGACTAATTAGCTCAGCAAAGAGTATTTCAAAGACCCAAAAGTATACTATTGGGCATATAGTTGCCTTGGAGATGGAGGAAAATAAGAAGCTGCTCTACCTTGTCTGTTCTCTCCCTTTTGTTATGGGGTTGCTGAAAGAAAAAGAATGACAGGTGCCTATCACTACCAGCACAGTGCACTGGTGACAGCTTTGCACCAACCAAGACTCACCTGGAGAGCCAAGGAATGATCATCAGGACCCACTCACTCTATGACAGTCCCATATGGATAGTGAAAAAGTCGTACGGTGTATGGAGTCTAATTTGTCAGTTCAGCTTTTGAACCATTAATCATATTGCGGTGAGCCGTGGCCAGAGCCACAGTCAGCTGGACCAGGCAGATCAAAAGGCTCAATGGTTTGATACCTCCACAGCTCAAGCACTTGAAGGCACAGTAAGCACACACCCAGCTGTGTAAAACATACTGGTCATTGGCTGCTGCCTCCCTCCACCCCTTACGGTTCATATTTGGTTATTCCTCTAGAAAGTTCTATGTTCCTCGATTGGTAATTGGCTCATGTTGTTCCTCTACCCCCCACTTCTTCTCCCATTCACCCTGGTCCCTTCTGCTCCCTTTTGTGAGACCCCGTAACTGGTATTTTATTGGTTATTGTATGTTCCCCCCGCCTGTTATGTAGGGGTATAAAACCCCACGCCCACCTAATTTTATCGGCTCTCCTCGTGGCTTTCCTCTATGAATAAATCCTTCCCTGTCCCACAAGGAAGTCCCTCCGCTTTTTCCCTCCTCCTTCATGCACCTTGCCACCGGGAGGCAAGGCGAACCTGAGCCGGTGCTTTGCCTGCCCTCCAGCGCCGCGATTGGCTCCGTCCCCCTCACCTGGGGCAGGCAGAACATTGCCCGGTGGTAAGCTAGCCAGTACAGCACCGCAGCATAACCACCTCCCTTCAAGCTTGGCTTGAGCTTGGTAGTTCATCCAGCTTTCCAATCATATCATGGTACATCTCTCCAGTCCTATTTTGCCAGCTCATCCCCAAAGACTGTGTGGGATGTTGTCAAATAAGCAATTATTCACTCAATTTTTATTTTTTTTTTTTTTTTTTTTTCATCCCAGAAGTTATTTTGCTGTTTGCTTTTTCATTATTTCACATGGATACTTGGGGACTGGTTGCTTCCCCATGAAAACTGAGGTTGGGAAGACACTGGATACCTCAGCCTTTTCTGTGTCATTCGTAACTGTCTTGCCAGCCCTGTTCAGCAGAAGACCTACATCTTCCAAGTACTTCCACTGAATTTCTGACCATGAAAAATAGCAAAAAAAATGCAGAAATAGATGGATCACACAGATTGTTAGCACTTTGGTTTAGGAATTCATATGTGGGCTTTTTCTCACCATGTGCAAAATAAAGTTTTCTAGCTGTCTATCTTCAAAGCACCAGATGTTTATAATTTCATACTTTAAATATTACAGCTTTGGTTTTACTTTCACCAGTAGTCATGTAATGCGGTCATAGAACAGTAAATAAAGACATGGCAAATCAAAAGGTTGTATTGTTAGACCAGAGCTTTTTTTCTGTAATGTAATTATTCGTATTATTTCACTGAAATCTTCTGCTTTAGAAGTCATGTAACTACACTAAACTCCTTTTCATAAAATGAACAATCAAACAAACAAAACAACTAAAACAATAACCCTGCCTTAAATTCTTCTAAATATTGAACAGAATTTAGAAGTAATATTCTTGATTCAAGACAGTCAAAAGACATAACATCTTTTGTGTCAGAGATATCTTTTCCTTGTAATTCTTACGATTTTAAGCCAGGAATGTCAACCTTCTAAACTAACTATATAATTGTATTTTAACACATGGAACTGGAAAAAACAATCTTCTCTTACTGTGGAAATGGGGCTTAGAATCTGCCAAAAAGGAAAGGCTTATGAGTTGAAATTCTGTGAATGAAAATTCAGGATTTTTAAAATTATAATTATGGAAGTTACCTCTTAGTCTGAGCAGTACATGTCTTCAAGGCTAAATAATTTATTAAGTCCTAATAATTTTGCAATCTTTATAAGATAAAATTGTCTTTCAAAAGCTGATTTTTATTGCTACAAAAGTAAAAAAAAAATCATAATAAGTTAAGCAGGTAAAAGTGATGGGGTATTTTTCCATGTTATGTAGATGAAAAAAAGGTTTTTTAAGTCATATGAATATCTTGAGAGATAAAACAGAAGCTAGTTGAAGGACATACTGATATAAAAATGTTAAATTAGTAACTCCTCTACTTCTCACATTGTCTTATTTGTTTCCTACCAAATAGGCAGTAGATTTTTAAAAATTCCTAATAATTATTTCCTTGATTCTAAATAACTTTTTTAACACCCAGCCACCTTATATAGCTTGTCTGTTCACAGAGCAGTTTGTGATGACATATATCATCTGTCATCCTCTAATATGGAAATATTAATGGACTTTGAAATATATAGGCAGCAAATAAGGTTTCTATGCTTCATCAATGGTGGACGTTGCACTGACTTTATCAGTGCAAAACAGAGCATAAGAGCAAAAAGGATTGAAAATAAAGTCATCATTTTGAAGTAATGAAGATGGAAAAAGAAAACTCAGCAGTGATAAATGGAAGACCAAAAAAAAAAAGAAAAATTAGTTTAGAGTAAGAAATTACACAATGCCCCCAACACATAGAGAAGACATTCAAGAGCATGCATAATGAAATTATAGTTGTAAGAGTTCACTTTTTGACTTATCTGTTTGATCTCCTGCAAGCTGAGTGGAGGAAGGGGAGGGGAGGGGAGCGGAGCGGAGCGGAGAGGAGAGGAGAGTTCAACTGGAAGAGATATACAGCAGTCCTATAGTCCAGCTGCCTGACCTGTTCAGGGCTGACTAAAATTGAAGTATGTTATTAAGAGAATTGTTCAAATGCCTTGTAAACACTGGGACTGTTCAGGCATCCACCACATCTCTGGGAATCCTGTTCCAGGGTTTGGCCACCCTCTCAGCAAAGAAATACTTCCTAATATCCAGTCTGTTCCTCCCCTGGGACAGCTTTGAACCATCTTCATGCAGTCTGGCACTGGATACCAGGAAAAGGAGATCAGCACCTTCCCCTCTCCACTTCACCCCCTCAGAAAGCTGTAGAGAGCTATAGGAGCTGTGATGTCACCCCTCAGCCTCCTCTTCTAGACAAACCCATAGGATATTCCTCAGCTGCTCCTCACAGGACTTGTCTTCCAGGTCTTTCGTCAGCTTTGTTGCCTTCCCCTGGGCACACTCAAGGACCTTCACAACCTTCTTAAATTGTGGGGTTCAGAACTGCACATGCCACTCCAGGTGAGGCCGCATCAATGTTGAATAGTTGAATAATCGCCTCCTTTGGCCAGCTGGTTACGCTGTTTTTGATGCATCCCAGGATATCGTTTGCACTCCTGGCTTCCAGGGCACACTGCTGGTTCCTATTGAGCTGCTGTCAACCAGCACACTTGTTTATTCTCAAACAGTATCTGTTCTGTGATCGAGTAGGTACTCATTAAGCACAGCCTCATGGACCTGCAGCTAGCAAATGTTACAATGTGAGGGTTTCTGAACTAGTTATGGGCTAAGCTATGTCACATACTGCCAGATGGACATATGTGAATATAGTCATATGTGTCTAAATGTTTTGATTTGCTGTTGTATGTATTTTAAATGGTGCATTAATTTACAAGTAAAACCAGAAAACTATTAGACTTTTTTGGAAATCTTTTCTTCCCAAATACTGGGGTTTTATTTTCTCCCATAGGTGTTGTTGGAAAGAGGACTCAGAACTAATGCAGTGAAACCCACTGTGAATACTTTCTTTGAATATTATGTAGCCACAGTGTTTTATTGATGTGTTTGGTCAAACGTCCACCAGATGTCAGTACATACTTGCACAATCTCACAGGCTGTGGAACAGAGACGTTTCTAATACAAATCTGGTCCTGATACATAATCCAGAAGTGCAATGTTGCATATCACTGATGCTGCTGCTGCAAAAAAAGTGCAAATTAATGAACTTTCAGAAATCCTTATACTTTCTAAAGGACAGATAAAAAAACAGATTTTTGATTCGGTATTGCTCTATATCAAAAACTTTGGCTGCTAGTTACAACTGCTCTGAGTTTTCATTTGTGAAAACAGAAAATATGAGGCAGAGAACTTCCCTGTAGATATTGTGGTCATTCATAGTCTTAAATATGAGAGAGTAGGAAAGAAAGAGAGAGCTAGATTTTTTTCAATCATAATAAATGAAGACTAAGGAATAATTTTATTGTTGCCTTCAAATATTGTCTTATAGTGTGGAAGAAGCCAGACTGTTAGACAAGTACAGCTGTAAGGTGTAGGACAACAGCTACAAGTTGCAATAAGGGAAATCATGATTTGACATCAGAAAAAAATCCCACAACCCACAACCAGGTCACACAAATTCTTGTGGAATCTCTCTTCAGATATCCAAAAATCAATCAAAGATCATGAGCAACTTCATCAAATTTTGAAGTTAGATTCAGCTTCAAAGTTGGTGTTGAAAGGGCTTGGACCAGGTGATCTCCAGAGGTACTCTCCAACCTAAATTATTTTCTGGTTTTCTTTCAGTGGTATTTCAGAAGCAGGAAATGTAAAGGCACATAAAATCTCATTAGGCTCCAATCTGTAGTCTGATTATTTTTTTAAGACAGTTTATAGAAATCAGGAAATTAACCTCCTGACTGCAACAATCAGATATTTCTTTCCTCTCAGGTGGTTGGCAGCTGCACTGAGATGCCTCAGTGATTTTCTGCATTTCTTTGCATGAGGCATCTCCACATACAAAATTCATTATAATGAAAACTCTTCTCAATGACAGTTTAGTTTTTGAATGTCATCATTTGGTTTCATATCATTATAAAACTGACAACTCTGTTTTATTTTCTGACACAAGATTAAATACTCCACATAAGTCCAGTGATTTTTAATGACAGCTTCAGTTAGGAAGTGTTTCAGGACCTAGTTTGCATTGTTTGAAGAGTTTAAGAGTATGCATTGAAACATCACCAAAATAGAAAAAAAAGGAGACCTAGAGTTAATATTGAACTTAAATAAGCAGTTAATTTCTGAGTGTAGTAAGAACAATTTAAAAAAATTAGATTTTAATGAGGATTACTCACATTAACAGCAATCAAATATATTTTCTTCTGAAGATCTATGAACATATTACTGAATAATTGCATTCTTTTTCACTTTTCCTGCCAAGTTACTCTTAAAAAATCTTCAGATAAAAATTAAAATTTTCAATACATAATTACTTTCCCATAATTTTTCAAATTCTTGGAATGATAGATGCCCATCATCCTCAAAATTCCTGCAATACCTAACATACAAACTAAGACAAATTGCTTATCATGGCTTTGAAAACAGTGGTGTATGTCCCAAGAAGTTTGACAACATTTACCTTGGTTACGGCATGGTGCTACTAGTGCCAAGGTTGGGTGTTTGATCCCTGTACAAGATATTCACTTAAGAGCTGGACTTGATGATCCTTGTGGGTCCCTCCCAACTCAGAATATTCTCTGATTCTAACATTCCTATTGCTTTCAGTTTGCCTTTTGTTTATTTTTGTGAATGAATGTTTCATGCTATACTTAAAATAATACTGTATTTTATCCACAAGATTAATCAAACCCTTACATGACCTAAGACCGGATACACAACCCTTAACTGAAATGTAGAAATCCAAGGTATTTTCTTCTAGAAAGAAATGGAAATTGCATTTCATATACTATTTCTGAAATAGTAACACAATTTATTTGATTCTTAGAAAGGATACCCTCTTTTCTCATAATGATCCCTAGAGGCACAAAGTGATGTCCAGAGATGTAAATCTGCTCAGAACAGTGGTTAAAATGTTTAATACTGGCTGACAACAGCATGTGTTGTACTCCAGGGATGTACTGATAAAGAATCTAAAGGCTTTTGTTGGCAAGCCTTAGGCAAAAATTAGAGGTGTGAGGATACTGTCCTGACAAAACCAGAATCTACTTCCCCACAAGGATGAGTCCCCACTGGTGCTGTATAAGATGAGAGCCATTTTAGCTCATTTATCATGTTGTTCTCTTTCTCAGGATTCCAGCTAGAGCCAGTCTGCTGAACAGTCAGCAGTCAAAAAAATCATGCTTCAGTATTCATATTTTGTGGTTTGGGGAAAGAAAGTGTTTGGGAGTCTTTTTGTTTGATTGTCTGCAGTTTTTTGGGGTTTTTGTTTGTTTGTTTGTTTGTTTTTACTTTGTTTTTGTTTGGGGTTTTTTTTAACTACTCCAGAGTTCTCATTGTTTTCAGCATCAGGATAATTGAAATCCCATGTGATTAGAGTTCAGGCCATTTCACCATGTCTGCTTATCTGCATGAACAATTCAGAGTCCACTTCCTTGTTTCACCATGCAGACACAGCAGCTTATGTTTGAAATGCTTTTACATTTTACCTTCCCTTTTATTTCAGACCAGTTTGCCTTTAGAGTTTCCAAGAGCATTCTGCTGCAAAATAAGACTTTCATTTTATTATTTTATAAATACCATCACATCTGCAATATATTTATTTCTAACAAAAGGAAATTTCTCTGAAGAATTTTACAGCAATTACAAAGACAAATGTCTAAACAGTGAAGTACAGTTTAAGACACAGGAATATCATTTGTTTTTCAGGCATATCTTGTACCACACAGGTACATTCTGTGTCTTTACCAGTAATTTAAAAAAAAATGTGCATTTTGTAGTGCTCAAGTGACAAGAATTAGACTCAATAAAATAGACAGTCTTATCAAAATATTAAAATTTGATTAATTTATTATTAGAGGTATAATAGATAAATAGAAGATAAATGAGCCTACCCAGTTATTATAGTAGGTTGTAATCTGAAGAATTCCAGGGCCACATTATGCTAACTCTCAGTTTTCTTTCCTATAATGTAAGAAAATTAAAATGTGTCTGCATTCTGAAGTACGACTAAGAGGCATTTTTTATTGGCATGAGATTTAATGTCATTCAGTGTAAAAATGAAACATACCATTGCTTTCTGACTGCAGAAACTGGTGACTATATAATGGAAGGGACTGACAGCTTGAGTGAGATAATATGCTTACACTTTGGGAAGTATGGGGGGAAAATGATAATGTTTCACAAATACTCGGTGCTCTTTAGGATTCCAGCTGTATAACAGCATAGTAACAGGAGTATTTGCTTGCAAACCAAAATATCTTGTTTCAGGTCCTCCAGGAAGACAGATTGTAATAGCTACCAAAGTTAAGGCCTTCCCAAACCACAGTGTGTCCTCCAAAGCATGCTTGTCTGGTTTAATTTGTTTGTTCTGGTTTCCTTCAGACTCCACAATATAAAGAATTAATCAAAACCTGTAAATCATTAAGCATAATGAGAAGTCACTTACTGATGCTAGTAACAACCTGTCAAAAGGACATTTTACCATTCACAGGTTTCATTTCTATTTCTAGATCTATGGAAACAGCTACAAGACTGTGCTGGTTTACTGTTTCTCATTGAAGTTATTTTATAGCTATTGTTATGTTCCATATTTTGTGTTTGAAGAACTGCAGAGTGGAGAGGATTACATAACAGAATTTGAGCAACAATCATACTATATGAAAAAGGGAGAAAGAAGAAGTAAAATTTTTAGAAATAAAGACAGGATTTAATAATGCCAGATTGGATATAACCGTAAATGGTTTCAAAAATTTAAGTAAAGAATGGGAAAAAAAGGCTAAAATAAAACATAAATGATAAAAGAATATCATTCATTTCAGATAAAATGCAACACAAACTCTAATTTTGTCGGAACCCACGACATGCCTCTGTCTAATTTAGGGGAGCTGATACCCCGAAATGGGGGTGCCCCAGAGGGCACTGCCTTTGATCTTTGTCCTTGGAGAACTTGGTACCAACTCTGAGAGATGAGCTGCAAGCCACAAGAGTTTAATATAAGCACTGATAGTCATTTTGCACCGGGTGAAATGCAGCGTATAAAAGATCTGATAACATGTACATGGGGGTACGACATGTCCAGGGGGGTCAAGATGGAGTCTAAAGGGTGTGGTCACCTTTTCCTTCTTCTTCTTCACTGTCCTCCATATTCTTGGTGATGGGAGAATAGTTTCATTGGTAGAATAGAGATAAAACAGGAAATTGCATGTCTAGAACAGGTTAGAAATAATTGGTATAAAAGTAAAAATAACGAAACGTACTGTCTTCTGGTTGGACTTGAAAAGGGGTATAAAAGTTCTGGTACGCCCAGCCGGGACGCAGTTCTACGCTACTTTCTCCTGCAAGGTGAACCTGCTACTGTTCAGGGCACCGCAGCTATAGATAACATTAGAATAAACAATCTCTGCATAACAGCTCCAGCCTCTGACTGAATCCCTGAGCAAAGCGCCGAAGCCTCCCTCGCTCGTGTGCCCGGGCCAGCCAGCCGGGGCAAGCGACATAATTTCACAAAGATATATGTACAGAGAGACCTCTAAGTTCACATGTGGATCTCTTAATTCAATTGGCACATTACACAAATGTAACAGTACCTCTTCACAGGGATCTGGGACCAGTTTAACCTAGGAAAAATAAACGGAAGTATTATTGCAAAAGAATAATTAAAAGTTACAATCATCAAATGGTTTTCATAGAATGCAAAAACTACCTGTGCTCTATAGTCCTTTACCACCACTCCTATAACTCTGTAATCCTTCCTGATAATGCTCATACTGCTCCTGACTGTATCTCTTGTGCATACACGAAACTTCAGCAGTGAATAATAGTCAGAGGACTGTATGAGGCTTGGTATTCTCTCAATGAGACCCCTGAAACCTGCCCCTGGTAAGCAGCACACCTCTCACACTTCAGGTTAGCAAGTGCATGCCTCTTGCACCTCTCAGAAGACAGTTGCCTGCCACTACCACTATAATGATAAAACTAAAATAGAGATACTTACATGTTTATTTAACTCCACCAGTTATTGGTTTCATTGATTATGAAACCCAGTGACAGTTTCCACACCACGAGTCCTCACACACTTATCTGTTTAATATCTTGCCTACTAACACTTCTTTTTTCATTTTTTCTCTGCATGGAAACATCAGAAATGGTTTTCACTTACCAAATTTTCATTTAACAAATCCTCTACTTTCTCAAACTGTAAAAATATTTGATGTTCTGGAACAAGCAAAAGTTAAGGAAAAATGAAACACTAAAACAAATAGCAATCACTTTGCAATGAATCAACAACAAGTTTTGTGGAGGTATCATTCTTCCTCTGAACAATCGTTTTGAGGCAGATCTAAAGATACTGATAAGTGCATGAAATTGGAGAGATCACATACAGGAGCATTATTTCAAAGTAATATGTACATATGGGTTAAATAAGAAACAATCTTTTAGACTATCGAGTGAGAAGAGAGTAAAAACTAAGATTATAATAACAATAACATCAGCACCAATGATAATAGTAACAGTAACAGTAACAGTAACAGTAATAGTAATAGTAATAATAATAACTCCCAGTTATTTATAGAAACAGCAAGTATTAAACTGAACTTGAAAAAAATTCTTTGAAATGAGCTTTCACAGCCAATATAGTCTCCTGTGGGAAATGAAGAGTGTTATTTCTCTTGAACATTTAAAACCAAATCAAGCAAAACTCTATTGAAAACTTGACAAGGGGTAATTATGAATCACCAGACTGATGAACCATTTGACATAATACATCTTTTCCTCTAGTTAAATTATATTATTCGGTTACTTAAATTATGTTCCTCCTCATTTCTAAGCAGAACTTTTTCTTGTAATGAGTGTTTTATTCACAATGAAGATGCCAATCATTTTTGTTTGAAATGGCAGCTTTTCTCATGAAGTCACATTCTTTCATTTATGTATTTGAACTTGACTGAAAATAGCTTTTATCAATCTATTCATTCTGCAAGGCTCAGCAGACATGAATTTATAGTGCTGTATCATCCATGTGCTTATTAGAAGTCACTATGAAGTATACTGTTTGACGGTCATATCTGCAATGGAAGCAAAATATTAGATGTTAGTCAATTTAAAGGAGAATTACAAAATAAACCTGTCTTTTTTTTTGTCCTTTTACACATTTTACTAATTCATGAAACAGGCATTAATTATTTGTATAATTTGGAGATAATATTGTCATACAATCAAAATAGCTGCAATCTGGTTTTGTTCTCACAAAATCGTTATAATATACTACCAATATTATTTTTTAAGAAAGACTCAGTTTTCAGTAAAACGGCAAAATTTCCTCAGAATTTTCAATAAATTGAGAAAAGTGAGTGAGTTCACTCCAGCCAAAGAGTGAGTTCAAGTTTTTGATTTTTCATTGCATACGTAACTTCCAAAACATGAAGTCAACTTACTAAATTAGATCTTTCTGGATGGGAATTCATCTTCCTTGAGTTTAACTAATTTCAGTGCACATTTTACATTTAAATCAATGGCTCTGTGCCATTTTAGTACTTGATTTGTCTAATCTACTTTAGAATCAAAGCACTGTTATTTAGTTTGACTATAAAAATCAAGGAAGATAATAAGTTCAGAAGTAAGAGTTTATATTGAAAGCAGATGAAATTTAGTGAGAAAGCAGAAAACGAATGGTCAGATATAACAATGTTCTTCCAGTGTTTTTTCATAAATCTGGAACATGTGTCAGGAGACTAGGCTTAGGATAACAGGCAAAAAGAGACTTTAAAAGGTTTCTGTTCCTCCCGGTAGCTGCAGGTCAGCTGTGGGGTCAGATCAGGTTTCTCAGGCCTTTATTCAGTCAGATCAAGGAGTCCTTCAAGGATGGGTACTGCGCAATCTTTCTGGGCAATTTATTCCACTGGGAATGGGGAAAAAGATGCTTCTTGTATCCAATGTGAACCTCTCTCATTTAGAATTACGCCTTTTGTCTCAGATATTCTTCTCATACACTGCTGTGAAGAGCCTGGCTCCATCCTCTCTGTAGGTAATGTGGGGAATGCTGTGAGGTCCCCCCCACCCAGAGTCTCTCTGAGCTGAAGCAGATTCTCTCTCACAGAATGTTTTCACAGGTGAGTGTGAAATCAAATAATCAAATTGATTATTTGAGTGACTCTGACCAACCTGCTCTCCCTCTGATAGACTTGCTTCACTTTGCCAATGTCTTTCCTGGAGCGGGGGGTCCAAAACTAGTTGTAATATTCTAAATATGGTCTAATGGGTGCTGAACATGGGGAATAAACCCCTCCTGTTATCTGCTACGTACGCTTTTGCCATTATGATCCTGGAGACTGTGGGCTATCTCTGCATCCAGGCCACATTGCTGTCTAACATTCAGTCACTGTCCCACAAGGGTTCCAAAAAGTGTTTTCCACAAAGTAGGTCACCAGTCTTCCCCCAGTCTGTATTGATGTCAGGGGATCTTCTTTCCCAGGGATGGGACTTTGCTTCTGTGCTTGTTGAATTTCATTAATTTTTCTCTCCTGTCTGTCCTGAAGGATAGCCCTGCTCTCAAAAATGTACATCCTCCAAGATTCATGTCACGTGCAAACTTGCTGAAAGTGCACTGTGTCATCCCCTCCAGGTCACTGACAGAGATGTTGAGCAGGACAGGTCCTAGTACAGGCTTCTGCAGCATCCTCTGATTACTGCATCCTGGGAGAGTGCAAATCATTAATGATTATCTTCTCAGCCTAATCATCTAGCCAGGTCTTATGGCTGCCCACCCATACTATGACATCCTAAACATTGTGGGAGACTGTGTTGAAAGACTTGCTTTTCAAATTATACCTGCTCCTCTCCTTTCACCCACAAATCCAGTCATTTCATCGTATGAATCAATCAGGTAATTCAGACTTATCCTTGGCAAATCCATACAAATTTTTCCCAGTCATTTTCTTCTTCATGCACCACAAAGTGTGTTTGAAGAGGATGTGCTCAAAGATTCTTGGAGGCAACAAAGTATGGCTACAAATAGGGGAGTAAGAATAAGCAAGAAATTGGAAATACTTATCTAACCCAGCTTTACATCTCTTTCTCTGTATAAGATATCCCATATCTACATCTGATCTAGTAACCCTTACAGCCAAGGCCTAGAAACAGAAAATTCAGATGATTATTTTCTTTGTGGTGCCTTAGAAGGAGACAAACTGCTCTCCAGAGCTTTCTATTACTCTCCATTGAACACAAAAGGACCTTATGCTGCCTGTGTAAGGGGGCTGGTGTGGGATGCAGCTCATAGACTACTAAATGTAAGATTGCACTTGGCTGTCTGAGTATGCTCAATGAAAATTTAAGAAATCGGTATGGTTCTTCTCATGTAGGGGTATCTTGACATTTAAGATGCCCTAGTGTACATGGTTATTCATAACCACCTGTAAGGCAGGAATTATTTTTGCATTAAAAGAGTCATACAATGTAGATATGGGTAGATATGTTCCTGAGATGTTATTGCTCTCCTAGAGAATCTAGAGAATGTGGATGTGAGCAGGTATTTTCTTCCTTTTTTTTTTTAAGATTTGGAAAAATGATTTGACAACGTATTTTCCAGCTTATTGCAGACAGCAAAATCAATTAATCATAAAACATCCTGAACAGAGGAGATTTATGGATCAGCATTTCTTGGGCTATGGTGGCCTAGAAAATGAGCTGATATGACTGATGTGGAAGAAAACTTGTTATCAGAGCAGTATCAATCTTTATGAATTTACCTCTACATCATGCAATATATCAGTTTATTCTAAATCTTGCCTTGAGCAAGCCTAAGTCACATTTCATACCTATGACAAAAAGTATGGAAGGCAGTTCTACATTCCAGATTTCCCTGAAGGAGTTAGTAAGCATGCTGGATAGAGCCCTTACAAGACTTGAAGAGACTAAGGGATGATAGGGTGAAATAGAAAATTGTTCTCAAATGACTAGTGAAAAGACAGAAGACAAATTTGTGGGAGTAGATAGGAAGCTTAACATTGAAAGAAATTCACTAATGGAATCCCATGAGGATGTCTGGGTGCATCCTTGCTGAGTATGGACACATCTGGCAAAATATGTGCATTTTATAAGTAATGATCTGGAAAAGGACCATCAACGACAAAATTAATATATTTTGGCAAAGGTTAAAGAGTTACTGAAGGATTTTATACTATGGATTTATCAGAAAGAAAAATGGAGGCAAAATGTTGTGAATATAATTCCCAAGCAATTCACATTAAAAAATATAATTCAACTTTCCAGAACATACAGCGAGGAGCTCTGAATAGGGCTTTGTGACTGAAAAAAATTACTTTATCAAGGTAAAAAAAAAAATATAAATATATAAATGAATATGTCTATGTTGGTACATAATATAGTGCATGCAGTTCTGATCCTCTATCTTGAATAGAATCCAGAAGATATGGAAAGATAGGAAAAAGAATAAAGAGTAGCAAAGATGAAAACAGACTTGAAAAGGCTTCTGTGAAAACAGCAATTATAGTAAAACTCAACCCTGAACAGCGACAACAGATGTGGAATCCATAACAATCTAGAAAAAATGTTGCCATCCATTTTCAGGTTAAAAAAAAAATTGGTTTCTATTGAGCAGAATAAAAATCCCTTATTATAAACACTGTATGTCTTGATATTTGTTTGCGATTTATTTTTATAATGTGGTACAGCATAGTCACACTAAACACGTGTTGTTTTCATAAAGTTGGTTTCTTAGGGAAAAAAATAATTGGCTGCTATACTGCTGCACTGTCTAGTATAGGGATGTACTTACTACATAAAACTGGTAAGAATTAATGTACTGAGTGACAAAGGCTGAGGGAAAGGCTGAGGGAGGTACTTTCTTTATGCCTTCTTTGCCGCAGTCTTTACTACCAAGACGAATGGTTCTCTGGGTACCCAGCCCTCTGAGCTAAAACACAAGGACAGGGAGCAGAACGAAGCCCCCAGCGCAATGATTGGTGGGAATGTTGATCTGGAGGATAGGAAGGCTCTGTGGAGGGATCTAGACAGGTTGGATCTATGGGCTGAGGCAAAGGTATGAGGCTGAACACGACAAAGTGCCAGATCCTGCACTTGGGTCCAAACAACTTGATGCAGTGCTACAGACCTAAGAAAGGGCGGCTGAAAGGGGTTGAGTCATCATCCCTGGAGGTATTTAAAAGACTTGTAGATGTGGCACTTAGGGACATGGTTTAGTGGTGATCTTGGACAATGTTTGGACTTGATCTTAAAGGCCTTTCCAACCTCAACAGTTCTTTGATTCTATGTGGCAAAGTCAGCTGCAGATCTAGGAAAATCACAACTACACAGAAGGACTAAATTAATAACAGAATACTTCAAAAATGTCTTCTATACAATTTTAAGCATGTATTTTACACGCGCTTCATTTCATATTTCTATCAGCTGAGATGCAACACTGACATAGATTTATTAGGTTGCACTCAAGAGATCTATGAGGGGCACAAGAGAGCTGCTTTCTGGCCCAAAAATAAGGGGAACATAAGTCTCTCCTATTAAAATGTCCCCCAAAGCTGTTCTCATGCTGAAAAAATAAAACAAAGTCTGGTATATTTTTTGTCACTGAAAGTACTTTTAGAAGTTACAATGAGCCATTATCCTTCAGTTGCAAAATGTTTGGCTTGAGTTCACATAGCTTCTATTTTATGTGTCTCTTCCATGGAACTCATTACACAAATGAAATAATAATTTTTAAAAGAAGCACAAATTAATTTTCCTGTTTAAAAATCTCTTCACAATTGGAAAAGGGAGTTGGATTTTAATTTTTGTTTTAAAAAACAGTATGTATTTCTTTCTTATATAACAAATTGACTATTTCATCATGGATATTTTTCTTTTGAATTCTTTAAAAGACCATTAACAAAAATATTACTACAAAGCAGACCTCACAAGTTATCTAAATAATGATAACAAAACCAAATTCTGATAGAATTAATTCATGTTTGACTTGTTTTTCTGAGAAAAAAAATATGTAGGAGCTGATTTCTTAGACAGAAAAATTCTTAAATATTCTACTAATTTGTGATAGGTCTGCATTTCTGTGTTCTTGCTATAATTATTTTTAACAACTGAGTATCTTTCTCACTTCCTTTTGAAAGTACAATCTTAAAAAAATCCATGAAGAAAGGGCCTCTAGTAGACCATGCTATCACAGGAAGAAATATTACTGTAAAAATTTTTTAAACATAGAAATGCAAAATAAGACATCTAATAACTTGTCATTTTCTGGAGGAAGAAATACCAACATTATTTTGTATTTAAAAACACACTTGCGTATTGTTTAGTAATTTCCCATTATTGTATTTTCCAATATTCGACCTTGAAATTTACTTAATATGCTTTCAAAACCACACAAAATCATACTGCAAGATGATGAATTCCACTTCAACTACATAATCCTGCAATTTTTATCAGCCAAGTTCTATCTATCTATTTTGTTTTGAGGTGTTTTTTGGGTTTTGTTCCCCCACTTCCTAGTCATTTAAGACTACTGTTGTTTGGAGTTAAAATTAGCTGTGCTGACACAGTGAAAGAAAAGCTTATCCTCTCTCAAACAATAACATAACTTGTTCAAGTAGCTATTAGCATTCCTTTATTTCTGAGAAATCCAAGACACCCAAGGCTGTGAAAGCAATTGAATCATTTAATAGTAACATTTAATGTACTGCTTTGGCATTCTTTAAAATTAATCTATTTCCCACAAAACTGCAAATTCTGATGGCTCTACAGATTGTTCAACAGTATCTGTAAAGAAAAAGCTGTATCTAAAGTAGTTGTTCCTTAGCAGCTGCTATTTTGTAGCACTTTGAATAATTAATAGGAAACGTATGAACCTTTCTCAAATATAGCAGTACAGATCACAAGACAATCCATGTCTTTGTAACTAAAGGCATGCTAGATAAATCCCTAGTCCTCCAGCTAGAAAATAATAGAATTTCTTGTGTCTTTAGTCATCAGTCAAGGTCTATCAGGGTGGACTGGCCATATTTAACTACCAAGAACTTTCCCAGAGAATCTCTGTACCCTCAGGAACAATCATTACTTTTTTAGTACTCTTTCAGTTAAGTGCTATATCACAACTCACGAGGACAATATTCTCATACCAAAATATGTACATTACATATCATGAAATTACATTTGAGGCCATGTAGTGTTTTTTAAGGACACATAGTTGGCTAATCTGCAAGGTAAAGGGAATAATTTGGGGCTAATTTTTCCATTTTGTTTACATGGAGGGTGCCTGGGGAATGATCTTTTCTGAGAACTGCAGTTGTGTTGTGTGTTAAACGTAATGTGATTCTTCATTAAAAAGGACAGCGTAGGAGTAAATAAGCATACACTGCAACTGACTGGGAAATGAGAGCCCAAGAGCAGACTCCAGATACACATTATCTGATGGCATAGCAACCCAATTTCAAATTTCTTTTATGAAATAATCAAGTAGTAAGAAATAAAGAAATGCTATTTTCTTTAAACACTATGAAATGTTATATCATTTCAATTAAATTATTTAGACTATTTTTACAATGTTGTATTTTCCTATACTTTTCCAATCTTTAAGTTTCACCATAGAGAAGTAGGGTATCAAAGTATCCTGCGACTAATTGGTATATTTCATAATTTATGTCTGAAGATATTTACATTTCTGGGTTTAATACTCATGATTACAGAAAGCAAAACTGACTTTCTTAATTGTGTTAAGAAAACTCAAAAAAAAAAAAATTCCACAACCATATATTATGAAATTATATTTTGTTTTTTAAATATGTTGTGTGAATTTTAGCAAACTTCTACATTGCAAGGTTAAACATTATTTACTGTTTTCATTATGTCACTATTCTTCTGGCAGTACTGTATTAAAATTTTAAAAAACCAAAGGTTTTTTTCCTTCTGTTTGCTTAAATAAACAGCCATCAGGAATTTCAACAAGATTCATCATTATCGCTGTCATTTTGCAAAGTAAAATTATTATTCAGCACAGCAGGAGATGTAGAGCAGGAAAACTTCTGAAGGCTTCTCCTCAAAGAATGATAAACATTCAGCATGCCTTGCAGTCACTTAATCAATTACAGTGCTAGCTACATTGCCAAATGTATTTTGAAAATAGAGAAATAGGTACCTTAGCAAGACATGACAGAAAACTTAGTGCTTAAACATGATCAGATTTCCTCTCCAACTGAAAAACTGTACCTCAAACTGATAAATGTGAAAATTATAATGCCTATAATTTCAGATCAGCCTGACTATTATAGATAACATCTGCAAAAATAGCACAGCACATAGGAAACACCCAAGACGGTCCTCAGAATGATTGGAAGGTATACATCAATATTTGCTTATCTGGACCTTTTGTGTACATTTTTTGACATGACAAGAACTCTAGATAAGGACTGGAAGTTTTTGTGTATGCTAAATCATAAGAAAGTATTAGGTTGTAGCAGTAGGCTTAAACAAATGAAATCAAAAAGGAGAGTGTCAAATACATGACAAATCTGAGTCATTCAAACTTTATGATACAACCATGAGATCTTTCTGGATTTCCTTATCATATGGTTAGATTATATCTAGCTTCAAGGATATACTTACATGCAGTATGTCGCGTGTGTGGGCTCTTTTCCTAAGCACCACAGTGAAATGGATAGCATGAATTGGCTTGCAGTCATGGAAGGAAAAAACCCAAGCTGAAACTTAAAATGCTCTGCAGCTCTTAACCATGCTGCTTGACACATGCACCTGCTTGGGATTCTCAGATCTGCAGGGAGCCTCTCAGAGATGTAAGGATCTTCTTCAGTGCTTTTCATGACAAAACAATCAGGCTGAACAGATATTGCCTCTGTATATCTAACAGACTCAACAGAAACACAGCTTACTTCAAACTTGATGACAGAAGATTATCTCACCAAGCTGGGATATCTGAAGGGCATATAACTTACTCCCCTCAAAGACTGTAATTTCTGTCTGCACTACTTTTATGGATAAAGGGTGGCAATCTATACATCTCTAAGGGAAACCTTTCTTTATATGTTGAAATAATATCTTCAGATGGTTTTGGATATTAATAAGTACCCTTTTGCAATATTCACTATAGCTACATCTGTACCGAAAAATGAAGTGAACCCAAGGGGTACACACTCCCCTCACAGTCTGGCAGATCAGAATATATTTCTCAGATAATCTCTGAAGTCAAATGAACAAACTACTGAACATTTGGTCCTGAGTCCTCTCAGTCTCATGGCATTCCTGGCACCCTAAGGCATGACTTCTTCAGTTTAAAATGTCTAAAAGTAATGTAACACATTTCTTCCCTCCCTTGCTGCCTTCCTAATCCCTCTCTGTCTGCTCATGTCCCTGTCTTTCTCTCCACCTATCTTTCCTTCCATCTTTCTTGCTTTCCATCTGTTTTTCTTTCAGTCTTTCTTTTTTGTCTTTTTTCTTTCTGTCTTCATCAGACTATTACCCTTTCTTCCCTTCTTCATTTTCTCCAGCCATTTGCTTTTCTTCCCTTTTTTCTGCTCAGCACTCTTACTTCAGAGCTAAAGAGGTAAAGCATATATTTAATATCCTGGGGCACTTTCATAATGCCAATCCGTTTGTTTGTTTTCTCAATGACTTTTCTTAATGTAGTTCTAGGAAATCATGGGTAATATTGCAGAGACAAAAGAGCCTGCACCAGGTTGAACTTCTTTTTACTGATTTCAGACAATAATTTTTGGTGTGAAATACGTCCTTAAAGTTATCTTTTTGTGATTTGATTTGTCTGGAAGAAAAGCAGCATGGATGCAATTGATTGACATCATCATGAAAGACAATTACGATGAAGTAATTTGACAGCGAATTTATGTCTAAAGTTGTCCCACCCTGACACAAGCCACTGTATGTAGGAGAGAACCAGTGCTGCGCTTTCCCTGAGTGTCCACCGCAGGTTCTCAGACCTCTGGAGTCCCTATCTGTTGTTGGCGACCCTCAGGAGGGGCTGCAGAGCCACCACGCAAACACCCACTGACCCAGGAGCGATGACAGGCTCAAACGCAAGCGGCTGTGTCCAAGTGTGCACACCGAAGATGAAGACACAGAGAGGGGTCTCTTGTACGGGTTCTGAAGGGTTTATTCCAGCAGAGGCTCCACAGACAAAAGACGTTAAAGTGGAGGGTCCAGGGGCTTTATAGGGGTGCAATTAACCAATCAGGTTTAGGCAAAGGGGCGGAGAGAGTACAAACGGACCAACCAGGTACAAGGTGGGCGGGAGCAGTGAAGGGGGACCAATGGGGAATCAAATAACAGAGAACTTTCTAGAACTTATACATATTCAACAGGGTGATGCATATGCATGAGGTCATACATAAAAAATAGCGAGGGGAAATTATGACCCAACTGTAACTAAGTGGTTAACACAAGGGTCTGTGGGTGCTCACCTGAATTACCCAGGGAGATACCAAACCTCTGAGCCAGCCCGCCATGAGTTTAATGCTGTGGTTCAGCCCTGTGGTTCGCCAACAACTTGGGCAGCAGCAGCCACTACGGCAACACAACCCTAATTCCCTGGAAGCAGAGTGTGATGTTATTAGCTGGCGCATGCTTTTACTCTGCAATTCTAGTTTTCCATTCGTGGAATCTAGAACAGGGAAAAGAGAAATGGATAATGAAGATGTGGTGTCAGGGCATTACAAGGCAGTGGCAACACTTAATCCCAGTCCCTTGGAGGTCTTGTGTTTGTTTTGTGTTTTTTTGTACTTCAAGGTGTACTTAATGCACAAAACAGATTTACAAAAACTACTTTTTTTTTTTTTTTCTTCCTTCATACCAATAAAATCTTTGCTAATAAATATGAAACTGCTGCCTGAGGTAAGTATTTGAGATTTCAGCAAATATTAGAGGACCCAGAAGGAAGGCTAAACATTATTCCAACATTGCTGGCTAAGATGTGAGGTTTTCTGAATTATTTGATTGGTCTTCTAACATATCCCACAAGTAAAGTAGGGCTAAAACAGCTCAGCAGGAAAGATAGTGTAATATATTCACCCTGGATCATTAATACTCTGAAACAGTGTATTCTTTTACCCACTCTTGGGCAGGGATTAGAAAATGTATTATCACTTCTGCAGATGCCAAGCACTGAAGCTACAGTTCTATTCATACCTTGAAGCTTTCTATCCCTGAGGATACCTTCTTTACGGAAACTACTGACTTTTTCCATCTGATGTGCAGTCACTCACAAAGTATTCCAGTCTTCCGTTTGCCTGCATGACTTTATGGAGGGAACCATTGATTTTTTTTTTTTTTTTGTAATAAGTTTTTAAAATAGTTCTTTTAAAAGTTACCTTTCTTCCTCTTCTGTGTCAGTAAAAAGAAGAAAAGTAAAGACTGCAGAAAAGAACTATGTTGTCATTGAATCTATGATGCATGTGGGATCCATATATACAGACTTTATAAAACTGTTACACAAATTGGCTGCAGTTCTCTGGAAAACAGCCTATTTTGTGTGGAAAATATTCACGATAAAGAAAACTGAAGCTAACAATTTGCAAGCATTCTTTTAATTTTGTTATCTTGTAGATTTTGTAATGGCATTCATAAAAAATACCTTTGAATAGTTAAGACATGTTCAATATAAATTTCTGCAAGTGAAGTTTTACATCAAGATTCTTGTTAGATGAAACTCAGAACTATAAGCTTATGTTCAGTTTTAAGTCAGGAAAATCACAATCTTTTTTTTCTTGTGGGAACTTTTTCCAACCCTCCAGAATGTCTCTTTAGAACAGTGACAGCACATTTGTTCTATTGATTTTATTCTCTCTTGACACAGATTAGCAATAGCATCTTCTGAAGAAAGCTCGTGTGTACACACTATTTTGAGTACCAATATGAATATAAGCATTTATGTAATGATTTGTTAGTTACTTTTGGACTTACATGTGCATATGTTTACATGGATGATTTAATCTGCACTAACCACTTGTATTGATGTATACAGATGTGATAGTTTAGCAATATATTTGGTTATGTGTGAAGAGCAAGGATGAAAAGTCATCTGTGTCATATTTCAGAATCAAACCCCAAAGATTAATAAAGCAGGCTGATCAAGCTCCTTTTACACTTATCTCTAAGAGTTTTTAAAAACAAAAAATGTAGGCTTTATATATACATTTATAATATGAAAAAATTGTTATTTATACATTGTAAATCTATCCCTGACCACTCCAAAATACTATATTAAACTTTAAAATGAGTAAAAATGTCACCATGAAGTGATATTTATTTTTTTAGAAGAGTGTAAGTTCAGTCAGACTATTTAGATGAATTATTGTGCTGCAGCAGATTACTGTAATTTACATTAGAAGGCACTGACTCCTTTTCTAATACAACATTGTACTGTAGCACAGATAATTCATATAAAGTTGTCATGAACAATATTCTTAGTTGGGATTGAATTCCTGATTTTGTTAATTACAATGAGAGTTTTCACATGATTTGCAGAGACATAAGAGTTTTGTTTGGGGATTTGGACCATTGCTTGTTTATCCATTAGCTATTAATATGATCTGAAAATTCTGTTGGAGAGATGCATACGGCTCAGATAGTTTTCAAGTTTGCTTACAGAATCTGGTAAATGTTAATATCTTCTGTCTAGGTCACATTTTCAACTTTAACTGTAAAAAGGGAACTTACCTAGTCACACAGAATTGAGGGTTTTTTCATACTTACCTGACACTTTTACATGAGAATAGAAATACAGAAATTGATTAGGAAATCCTTTAAAGTTCCTCCAAAAATAGGGTGAAATACTAATGAATGGATAATTTAAGTACAGATCTTTAGTCTGTTAAAAAAGTGCTTAACTTGCCAAAGCAGTCAGAGACAGGTGTCTTTGATGGCATTTAATGGAAAAACCTACCTTCCTATTTAATTTTTACTTATTTTATTTTTGTATCCTAGGTTAGACACTTAGGGTCAAGTGAAACGAATTTTTATAACAGAAATTGAGTTAATTTAACTACAAACTTTTAACCATGTGAAGCACGTGTTCAAGCTTTAAATGCTCTAACTGAAACATTTATGAGATGTCATAGTAGAAGCAGTACATCAAATGCTAGTTTTCTCCTGGAGAAACAATTGGATTGGTATGGGTATGCAGTATTTTCTTTTTATTCATTTTTTTTTGTGCTAATAATTCATCAAGGTTAAAATAGACATGATTTGCCCTGCTTGTTTCAATGAAATTCTACACAGGTTTGAATCTACTAGAGACATTTCTGTGTTTTTGACAGTTTGTCACTGCTTTTCAAAAGTCTCCAAAATAGGTTAATAATATCCTACAAAGATATTAGTGAAAGAAGTGACTGAATTTATTTTAAAAGCCATGAACTGTGGAAATTCATCTGGAAAAGACAGCCACCTGCACATTTTATGGAAGGAGGCTAAAGCTATTTACAAAAAGGCAGTCAGAAACTCTTCAGTGAAATAAGTACTACAGAGAATTCTTCAAGCCATTAAGACAACAGTAATTTAACACAATTCAGAGCAGAAAGACCCAATTGATCAAATTATTGTCTATCTAAAGTTATTTTAAATTGTAGCCTGTATGTACTGTAGCCTTCTTAAAGATCCAGAGTCCTAACACATTGGGAAAACACACATAGCAACAGATGCAGAAATAACTGCACTTAACAATGTTGACAAATTAAAAAGCATATCATCAAAAAATGAAAGAAAAGAGAGAAAAAAAAAAGTCGGACTCCTGCTTCTACCTTATTTTATGCTTCCAAAGGGCACAACTTCACCTTTTGTTAGGTATCTTTTTATAAGTGCTGTATCTGTGCTGTAGGACAATTGATTTCTCTTTTCATTAATGAGAATTGTTGAAGTCATTTCCCTGAACTGCAGAAAGGCTTTCTTTCCACAGAATATGTTGAATGTCCATGAAAATAAACAGGTTGGTATGTGATGAAGAACAGTTTATCTGATGATTTAGGTTAGATTAAAACCTGAATATCATTCACCTGTCATGTAGATAAATAGATGGATAAAAGTAGATGGAAAAAAATAGGTAGATGGATAGAACAGTAAGTCTTTTTAATTGCAGTGAAGATTGCATAAAGCAGAGTTCCATCCTGAAGTTTAGGATGTGCTCATTCAAATTACTGTGTGATCAGGGAATAATCACACAAAAGGCTTAAATATTTGCTCAGCTTTCAGTGTGAAAGTATTTACTATTGACTGAAAAAAGGAGATATGTTAAATGATGAAAGGACCATAATAAAACAAACCTAAGATTGAGTTCTAAAACTATTTTTTTATCCTTAAAATTAAATTGTATTTAATGATAAAAATAGTATCCACCCTTCACTATGAAAAAGTTATGTCACTTTGCTTTGCTTTCAACTAGACAGCTCCACTAAGTGGTTTTCAATTAAAAAGGAAAGGTCATGTCTCACAACAGTTCAACAATTTTTGTCTCAGTGAATAACAGCTAAAAAAGAAAGAATTAGCTAGATTAGATCTATTTTTTGTAGTTTGCGCTCTGTGCATTCATTTTATTTAACATGGCTTATACCATGTCTCTGATTCTTCATGACTTCTTGGGCTTCCTCTGCCTGGTGGGCTTAAACAAAGTTTTTTTCACACTATGCTCTGTATACTTAATTAATATTTAATTTTCATTTCTCAATTGCAGAAAATTTCCACTTTGTACAATTTCCTCTTCCATTCCTGCTTTTCTGACTGCAAAATATGTGTGTGCACATGGAAAAGTTGCTTCTCAGCAGGCATTCTTTGTGAACGTGGAACTGGGCATCCTGAATGGAAATATAAGGGGAGCTTTCTAGTATGATTTGTCTCTGCCAAGGAGAAAAACTGAAAATGATTGTGTTTTTATCTTAATCTTTTCCTTATGTTGCATTATTCAAATCAAATATATTGGAGTTTTAGGGTGGATACGGCCTTGCAAGATCTGGTAGATTTATCATTATATTTTTATAGAAGGAGGATAAAGCTATTTACAAAAGGTGATCAGAAACTCGGCAGTTAAATAAGCACTACAGAGAATTCTTCTCTGTAAACCATTAAGACAAAAGTAATTTAACACAGTTCATGACAGAAAGACCCTAGTGAGGAAACTATTATCTACCAAAAGTAATTTTAATCTGTAGCCTGTATGTACTGTAACCTTCTGAAAGATCTGGAGGCGTAACACATTGGGAGTTCAGTGCATTCTCTAGTTTTTCCATGATTGAGGATTCACTCCTTCGTGGCATGGTATGTTATTTGAGGCCTTATTGTACCCAAGGGACATAAAAATCTGTTACTAAAACTCCCAGAGAAATGTTCACTTGAAGCAGTTTAAGGAGGCAGAAGGGATGGTACAATGACTTCAGCACAAACTACTTAACCTACAAGTATCCTCAGTGCCCTAATTTCTGGTTTTTTTTTCCTCTGGAAAAATTGACTTTTCTCTTTTTCACTACATTTCCATTTCTACTGTAATGCCAGGGTAGAACAATTTTTGTTTCTCCCGAAGTTAGAGAAATGGTAATTGTAAAAGATTCACGGAAAGGAAACATAACGTGTAATGCAACACAAACATTAAATTAATGCCCCGTTCTTTATCTGAGAGTTGGATGTAGGTCAGGTGATATTTCTCTAGGCTGCTGATAGATGAGAATTCTGTCCTTTTTCTGGACATATAGATGAAGACGTGAAAAGTGATGCTTTTAAATATCTTAGGTATATGGAAACCAGTTTGTACATGAGCGTTCCAAGTACTTTTTCTTAGTGGTTATATTGCTGGTGTTCTCAGCAGGGGGGGTTGTACAGGAGAACTGAAGGGTCCTGAGGAGGTAACCTTGGCCACCACTCTCTTTCCAGGAAAGGTTGCCATGCAGTTTCACTCTGACAAATTTTGAGTTTAGTCTTTGTGACAGCAAAAAATGATGGCCAGGTCTTTGCGTGCAGTCTGTCACACACACATACCCTGGCCCTTTCTGCTGCCTCTGATGGGCAATGTGGTTCTTCCTAACATGAGAACACCATGTGGGGATTGCACAAAAACCTCTCTGGCCACAGTCTCACAGTTCATTAACTTCTTGTCTTTAAAGGAGTCCTGCTGTACCACCAAAACTTTAGAAGTTTCTTGCATGTCCGCAAAAAGGGATTCGTTTAGATACTTTTTAAGGGTTAGTTATCTATTTCAAACCTGCAACCTACCATTTGAGAAAGACTTTTTTTTTTTTTTTTCATTTAAATGAGTGAAATCCCATCTTTATCTAAGTAATTTTTCCTCTTGACTGTTGAAAAAAACCAAAGCTAATATACTCTAAGTGTTCTCCAGGTATAATTGAATTTTCTATTATCTTCTAAAGGTGAAGAATCAAGTGTCCATGAAGTATAATATATTTGATATAGCATTATTTCTATTTGAATTGATACTTAACATTATGAAGACCTTTCCTTTGTGTAGTAAAAACTAGTGTTTGATTATAATTGCTATCCTACTGTGAATAATCACTTCATCCACTCATAAACGCAATTAGAATATTCATATTTTATTAGATATTTGATAAGTAGCACTGGCCTAATTTCGTAGTCCTTAGGACAAAATCTTATAAATCAGAAAAAAATAGTAAATTAAGCAAGTTTTAAGCAAAATATTTTAGTACAAATGTCGAAGTTCAAACTTTAGATAGTATAATCATAAGCCACAATCTAGATACTATTTTTCATCAATTTTTACAGTATACTTAGCAAAAAATTACCCCAAAGAAACTTATTTTTCTGAGGAGTGTGTATAAATATAAATAAACCAAAAGACTAAATATTTAATACTTTTTTTGTTACCTTTGTGTAATTTATTATTTACGAACAAAAATAAAATATGGAGGCAATGTATAGACAATGAATGGCCACATTGACAAATAAATACCAGCTCAAGTATGACTATACTGTAGATTTCTCCAAAATGTGGTTAATTTGTGTAAAATTTAACATTTTTTACTCAAGTGAAGGACTTATTTCAAAGGATATTTTTAGGGAAGGAAAAGATGTGTTTTTCTGGGTTTGGGGTTTTTTTTGGTTGAATTGTTTCTTAAATTCTGATTAAATCACCAATGTTTTTCACAAACATTTCAGCCGAAGTTAAGCTTTCTCAGGTAAAGTATTACTAAACCTATGACATTGTTGCTGTTTAAAACCAATCATATAGAGAAACAGGAATAACCAGTAGCACACAGCTATGCTACCTATGATATGGCAAACCCACCTTTATATCCACAGTTTAGCTAACTCAGAGCCATGACTTGAACATGAGTCTACATACCAAGTCTATTATTTCTGATGCTTCAAAATATTTTGAGACTACCTAATTTTTTCACTAAAATACTTTTTTTTCGAATTGCTAAAGTTCTGTCTGCATGGAAAATCATTTTATGTTTGAGTCTACTTTTAAATGATAGCTCTAAAAGCCATCACAGTTCTGAGCTATCAAACTTACAAAACAGCTGATATCCACCTCTTCTGATAATGTTGTTTATCAGAGACCTCTTCTACTAATCTTCAATGCTGCTCTGGGCAGATAATCTATTTTATTTTGAACATAGAGTCCACCATCATCTTTAAACAACTTCCTTTTTTCTGTTTAAGGATGCCAACTGAGATAACATTTCACATTAAATTTCATATGCACAGCATTTTTCATAAGAATGTTGCTTCTCTAAGAGGAAAGCAATCTCTCCACTGGTTCCTGCAAAAATTAGTGTTGTCTGGGGAAAGGTGTGTTAGATGGCATTTTGTAAGACCTAAAATTAAACTTCAGAAGCTTGATATCATTCTTTTTGGTCATAGCTGTTCCAGTCCAGAACAGTTGAGAATATTTTGTCTTCATCTTTTTCTTTAGGTAAGGAAAAAGAAATAATTATCCAAAGGATATATGTTTTGTGGTTTAACCCCAGCCGGCAACTAAGTACCAATCAGCCACTCGCTCACTTCCCACCCCCTCCCAGGTGGAGGAGGAGAATCAGGAAAAGGGTAAAACTCTTGGATTGAGATAAGAACAGTTTAATAATTGAAACAAACAAACGAACAGTAACAATAACATTAATGATGATAACAACAACAGTAATAATAATAAAAGTAGTTATGGAAAGGAATGAGAGAGGAATAAAACCCAAGAAGATCAAGTGATGCATAACAGAGTTGTTTACCACATGCTGACCGATTCTCAGCAGATAATCGGTCCCCAAGCAGCTATTGGCAAACTTACAGAGTATACCTTTGAGTCCTTCATCCAAGACATTTGTGAAGACGTTGAAAGACCATTGGACCTAAAATTACTTATGTATAGAACCTTCATTCACTGAAATGAAAAATACAGAAATTTAACATCTGATGAAATTTCTGTGACCTAGTCCAGATCCTACATAGTGCTTTATACCTCTACTTATCATCTGAAAACTAGAAAAAATAAACAAATCTCTATTTTTAAGCATTTATGTTAAGCTAGTTCTCTATAAATATCCCCTAAATTTACTAATATTAAAGAGTTTATTGTATAGCTAGACTTTGGTGAAACATTTGATGCAGCTTCCAACAGCATTCCCCTGGAGAAACTAGTGTAGACAGATGTACTCTTCAATAGGTAAAAAATAGGTTGGATGGCTGGGCCCAGGGTGGTGGTGATTGGATATACATCCAGCTCGTGGCCAGTCACCAATAGTGTTCCCCAGGACTCAGTATCAGGGCCAATCCTGTTTAATATCTTTATCCATGACCTGAAGAGGGGATCAAGTGCACTCTCAGTGAATTTGCAGACAAGAGAAATTTGGCCGGTAGTGTTGATCTGCTGGAGGGTAGGAGGGCTCTGCAGAGGGATCTGAACAGGCTGGATTGATGGGCCAAGGCTAGCTGGTAGAATCACCATCCCAGCAAGTGTTCAAAAAATATGTGGATGTGGAACTTGGTGACAAGACTTAGTGGTGAACATGGTAGTTCTAGGTTAAAGGCCTGTCTCAATGATCTTAGAGGTTTCTTTCCAACCCTAAAAATTCAGAGTGCTACTTATCTGAGAATTCCTCATTCTGGAATGCCTGAATGAGGCATGGCATTATACTGTGTGTGAGTATAATGCAACTTTCAGCTCCAATTGTTTCTGCAGTTATAGGTTATCAATTTCTGATGAGTAAGTTTATTTTATAGATACAGGCTAGTCCTGAACTAAATTTATCAGTTATAGATAACACATACTAACTTTTCTACCTTTTCTGCCTTCTGCATCTTTGATCTGCCAAAGTTTTCTCTCCCTTTTCTATATGCAATCTTTCTGCTTTTTACCATACAACTCTCTACACGGTTTTTTGATATTTGTGGAATCATAGGATACCATATTCTTCAGCTGTTTTCCACATATACATTTGTAATGATGTTATGAGAGAGATATATAGTGTTGAAGACCTCCAAAGGGTGATTTAATCCATCTAAATTAACACTTCATCTGTCAATAAGTTAAACATGCCCAGAGTTTTTTCTGGCACTCAGGCCAACAGTCCATATCTGTTCTATTAAACCGTCTCCACCTCAGAAACAATTTGGCAACATCCAAACTGAATATGGAAAATGATCCTGGAACGGATCAGCTCCTGAGCTGTGCCCAGAAATTGTCAGGCAGTGTTACTTGTTCCAATCCAAAACTGTGCTAGGGTTTGTTCCACTTTCAACTAAAATATACATGACTAATTTACATTTCCCTAAAATGTTCCCTTCTTCTGCAAGTGTACTAACAGAGCAGATATAAGCTGGAAAGAACGGTGTTTGTTTGCTTGCCTGGGAGGTGGCAATGACCAGAGTCAAATTACTGGGATGGAGAGCATGTATAACAACTTGTAAAAGCTTGTTCAGTGGCAGGTAGATAGATGGCAAAATAGGAGAAAGGATATTTCTCTTCAAATAAAAGGATTATCATCTTTTTGGGATTAGTCCTTTAAAACCAGAAATCATAACTAATTTCTATTAGTTATCTGATTACATTATCTATCCCACAGTACCAGTATTATATCACATTGTGGTAGGTTCACCTTGACTGGATGCCAGGGTTCCACTAAAGTCTGTCTCTCACTCCCCTCCTCAGCTGCACAGGAGGAGAAAAAATATAATAAAAGGCTCAAGGTTTGAGATAAGGACAGGATCACTCACTAGTTACCATCATGGGCAAAATGGAGTTGACTTGTAGAAATAAATTTAAATTCTTACCAATTAAATCAGATAATGAAAATAAAACAAAATATTAAAAATACCTTCCCCTCATCCCTCCCTTCTCCCCAGGCTTAACTTCACTCTTTACTTTCTCTAGTCCATCCCCTCCAGTGATGCAGAGTGATGAGGAATGGGGGTTGTGGTCAGTTCATAACACACTGCTCCTTCCTCCACATGTGGAGGTCTCCTCACTCCTTTTCCTGCTCCAGTGTGGGGTTCCTCACACAGTAGAGTGTCCCCCATTAACTTCTCCAATGCGAGTCCTTCCTGTTGGCTACACTTCTTCACAAACTGTTCCAGCATGGGTCCCTTCTGTGGGTTCACCTATGTGAACAGAATGCTTGAGTGAGAGTCCCCCACAGGGTCACAAGCCCTGCCAGAAAACCTGATCCAGTGTGGGCTCCTCTCTCCGTGGGCAACATATTCTGTCAGGAGCCTGTTCCGGTGCAGGCTTCCCACAGGGTCCCAGCCTCCATCAGGCAAAGAGTGTCTCCAGCCTAGGGTCCACCATGGGCTGCAGGGGGATCTCTGCTGGAGCACCTCCTTCCCCTCCTTCTACACTGACCTTGATGCCTGCAAGGCTGTTTCTCTCATACATTTTCTCATATAGTGACTCTCTCTGGCTGCAATTGCATAGGTTTTTCCATGCCCTTAAATACTTGATCCCAGAGGTTCTACCAGCAGTGCTGATGGGCCCGGCCTTGGCCAGTGGCAGGACCATCTTGGACCCAGCTCTGTCGGACATGTCACAGAAGCCACTTCCATAGCCCCTCTCTACCTAAGCCACAGAAACCCAATACAAGCATGCAGTATTACCCCACAGGATCCTGGATTTTGAGAAGTCTGTTCTGAAATCACCAACTAAAAGAAAAGCTTAGTAATTCTTCCCTGTCTCTGAGAAACAGTGTTGTTCTTAATGCACAGTAGAGAGTGGCAAATGTCAACCTATGATAGCTCCTGTTTTGAGTGGCAGCAGAAACAGATAAGGGGTTATTCACATTATCTGCTTTGGGTACTTTAAACATGTAACTGGGATGTGATTGAGACTTGGAAATTAGTTCTTAATTCCCTATGTAGCTAATAGAGTGAAAGAGAATTAGCAGCAGAAGTGTCAATATATTAGAACTGGATGATTAAAATTAGATGGTATGAGCCTTATAATTTCTAATAAAAGTCAGTAGAAGTCACTAACTTCTAAACTCAGTAGGAAAGAAAAAAGATTTTCTAGCAAATTTAAATACATTAAATCATTTTCTGTTAGCTATACTTCACTAAAAAGATGCTTACATTGTGTAAAACAGTTTTGATAGTGACCACTTATGCAAAAGGGGTGAATAAAAGAGATGTGAATGAGAAGAGGTCTTAATTCAGACTGAAAGTACTGATGTCTGTTGCATGGGTATATTCTATGGAGAGCCAGAAAATATTTTGGAGTGAGGGTAATGCAGGTGATTTTTCATTTAGTTATGCTGGCTAAAGCCCTACAGCTTTTGTACATTAGGTTTGGCTGAAGAAAGAGGATATTTGGGGAATTACCTCATCAGGAAACACCGTCTAAGAAATATATAGTATTAAACTACAATTAAATGTTTTTTATTGTATTGAAATATACAGGATTTCTGGGTGCTTTTCTTTCCTGGAACAGAACTGTGGGATAAGGAATGGCAACACTTTACCTCTCATTATAGGTTCGTCACTCAAACATTTTAGGAAGATATTAACTTTATCCTGGCAAAGACTGCAATAAAGTATGATCACATCCCTTCCCAGCACTGGGAGGCAACCAACACGTTTTCACTTTTTCAGTGGTTTAAATATATGTTTCAGAATTAGTCCTGTAACTCAGAAATAAATTGGTGAATGTTCTCAGAGTAACCCAAAAGATGAAGCTATCCTTCATACCACAAAAACTCATGATCAATGGAGGAGATTTCTAGGACGGACAAAAAGCTGCTGAATCATCTGGGATTTATGAAGAAGTGAAACAAGAAACATTTTAAGTAAGTTACTTTTTCAGGTATCAAGAATTGTCTGTATGAAGCATAACTTCTACAGGTGTTATTTTCTTTATTAAAGGCTTTTTTTTCTATTTTTCTATGCATATTCAACCTCCATTGAAAATGAGAGAATTAAAACCTTTGATTATATTCTAGGTTTAAATAATTTCTCAAACATACTTCTTATTGAAACATTACTGAATTATTGCTACTAAAAATATTGCTTCATATTAAGCCTATCTGTGTTGTGGTGATCTTATGCAAAAGACTTTCCAAAATTTCAAATGACCTTTTAACAAGGCTGGGCAATATTTTTTGATACAATCTTATTGATGTTACTGCAGTATAGGACAGAATTTCTAGGGAAGCTCACATAGCCTATAATTGGCAAAGCTGTTAAAGTAGAAATGAGGATAAAAAGCGGGCTGTGAATGAGACAACCAAAACTCTCACGAGGATGTCTGCCAAAGACAGGCTTTTACACATGAAAAAGAAAGATGACCAATCCACTGGTTTAAACAGTAAGCAGGGAATTACCAAGCGACTTTCAAACAAAGAAGGAGGAAACTTGAAGAAAAATCAGAGTTCAGAGACAACGTAAAGGAAGTAGTAGCCGTCAAACTTGTCTTGACAACGCTGGGAGTCACCGTGCAGTGCCCCAACCCTCCCCATGCAGGACATAGCAAACAGTTTGAGCAGGGGCAGTTTGAGCAGCTGTTCTCTGGTGAGTGGGGTGGCACTGCAGGGTGCAGCACTCAGGGTGGTACTGCAGGAATCACACCTCGAGTGTGCAAGTACGGGTGATTTCTCAGCAATACATCCATCATCCAGGTGATGATGCCAGCAGAGGTGTACTTAAAAACAGAACATCCCTTATCTCCCACAGGAAGGGTGTACACGGAGATGTTATAAATTCATTTTAACTAACTTAATTCTTTTAACTGTATTTTTTTTGTCTGAGTAAGTTTGGCACAAGATGGTAAAGTTGCTGAAGCCTTAGGCAGGAAGCTCCCAGCTCCCACTAACTTATCTTGAGCTGTTATATAAAAGGAGGACCTGAAGGTAATGTGGATGGGGAAATAAGGAAGCCATGCTTGTGTTCAGAAGCTCAACCTGTCCAGATGAGAAACAGATAATGATCTGAGAGGAGAGAGAGAAACAATTCACTAAGGAACAATGAAGTCCACAGCCCAAAACTCACCACTGGAGCAAGAATCACAGGTAAGGTGCATGAAGAGCCTGTGAGTATGAGTTGTAGAGACTGTAAGTGTATAAAGGTCCAGAAATTTCTTTGTTCTCAGTCCCTCTCTGGAGGTACCCAATTCAAGCTGTTCCTGTTGCTGGACTTCTCAATTATTAATTTTTTTTTAATGGAATCAGATTTCTGAGAGTCTGCTTTGGGAAGCCTGGGGCAAAGAAATTTCTTTAACAGAGGGGAACCCACCTTCTTTTAGTGATTGAAAGTACGGTGCCAAAAAAAAGAGCAAAACAAAAGTGCTTCCATTTCCAAATATCTATTGAGATATTTTTTATGTTTTTTTCCCCCAATGACTGAAGAAAAAATGCCGTTACTATTTTAATTTTAGCATTCATAAGTATTATTATTCTTATCATTATTATTCATGGAGTAGTAAAATAATTTGGGTTGGAAAGGACTATAACGATCTCCTTGCCATAGGCAGGTACACCTTCAACTAGGCCATGTTTTTCAAAACCCCACCCAACCTGTCGTTGGACACTTCAGAGAAGCCCAGATAGAAGGTATCTGTAGTTCTTCCTTGCCCACTGATACAGTCACTCCATCATGGAAGGCCACTAGATGATTCAAGCACAAATTGCCCTTTGTGAAGCTGTGTCACCTGTCCTTAACCACCTCTTTGTCTTCCATATGTTTTGACATATTTTGAAGCAAGATCTGTACCTTGCTCTTGCTGGGTATAGAGGGGAGGTTGACTAGTCAATAGTTCCCAGGGGCCTCCTTTTTACCCTTTTTGACATTGGGTGTGGTGTTCCCTTTTCTTCCAGATACTGGTGACTTTGCCTTACTGTCACAACTTTTCAGATATGATGCACAGTGAATTAGCAACTGCATCAACCAAATCCCTCAGGACGCTGGGATGCATCTCATCAGGTCCCATGGATTTGTATATATTCAGAGTCCTCAGGTGGTCTCTAACATGATCTTCACTTATGGTGAGAAAGACTTAATTCCCACTATCCTTGCCTTGAGGTTCAGGGACTTTGGAGGTATGGGGAAAGAAACTAACATTGAAAGCTGAGGCAAAAAAGCTGTTGAATGCCCCAGCCTTCTCCATGTTGGTTGTCACTGGTCTTATTTACTGGGGGGAGTATATTTTCTTTAATTTTCCATTTCTGACCAATGTTTCTTAAGAAGACCTTATTATTCTTTACATCACTTGCCAAATTACACTTTAGCTTTCCTAATCTCATCCCTACGTATCTAGGAAATGCCCCTATATTCTTCCCAGAACACATATCCCTGTGCATTTAATTCTTACACCTTAGTTTGACTGAGAGGTTCTTATTCAGCCATGTTGGTCTCCTTGATGTCCTTGTCCAATTTCTTACGTGTGGGAATTTCACTCTGAAAATAATGTTCTTAAAGACCTGCCAGCTCTGTTCAATTCATATTATGGTGAACATATGAAACAAGATATACTGTTAAAGTAACACAACCATAAGATGACAGGATTGTTCTATTTTCCTTCAAGGTTAAAATTTGTTACATACAAATCCTGCTGTTTGTTCAGAAATCTACAGGGGTTTTTTTTGTTTTTTTGTTTTTTTTTTAAACAGAGGATTGCATAGGGATTAAGCCTTTGACTTGCCTTCAAATCCAGTAATAATACCAATAAATCCCCTTGCATTGCTTTGGAAATTTAGCACCTAACCTTATGTCATTAAAAACTGAGCTGTGAAATAGCTAGCACCTGTATTCAGTCAAATACTCATATTTTACAGGTTTATGGTATTACAAGATATATATCCCAAATCCTCAAATTACTCTAAGCTTGTCATTTCCCCTCTCAAAGTACAAAGGAGTGAATTTGAAGGAAACAGAAGTGCAAGATTTTTCTTCATTTACCGAACAAACCTGATCTTATGACATCTGTCACTCCAAAACATGAAGTATGCTATTAAAGTATGCTCTCAGAAACAAGTAAGAAAGCAATCTAGCAAGCAAAGTACATTTTATACAGATTCTTGATATAAACTAGCTGATGCTAGTGATGAAAAAAGTGTACTTGCAGAGTTTTGGTAGCCATTGCCTAGTAACTAAGGAATGTTTGATGAAGTTGCTAAGACTTCAAGCATCTGATTATAAAACAAACACATTTTGCTTTATTTTTCTGACATTTTATTTAATATCAATACCTATTAGTGTTCTGTGCTTTAAAACTACTACATTTTTATTGCATTCCATTATTCGGAAATAAGAAACATTTTTTACTATAAGTAAGATAAAAATCTGCACATATACATTTGAAATTGGGCCATGTATGCTTCATGTGGATTTGCCATTTTACCTCATAAACCAGGCTCCAGCATCAGTAACAGCTCTTTCGTAATTTAGGAGGAATACCATAATGTTAAAATATACTCGTCCCAAATACATTTTAGCACAGATGGATCTTGTCTCCTAAAATATTCTGCTATCTTAATTTGAGATATTGTTGAAATATAGAGAATGCTGAATTAAAATGAGCTGAGTGCATTCTGCATGTGACACCTCTACAGTTACAGGAATAACAAATTATTTGTGTGAGAGAATTAATCATGCTTGACAGAAACAACTAGTAGCAATAAATTTTATTTCCAAATTAAACTATTAAATTAGGCTAATATTACCTACCTTAGTAACAAAGCAAAATATTTTATATGCTTGGCTTAGGGTTTATCACTAGTGAGCCTAATCTAAAATAATTTCTACACTTGAAAACCTGCAGAATAATTGTAGAAAATCTTGACACGTGAGCCTACTAAAACATTGAAAATATGAAAGCTATGATGGCAATTAATCACAATATTTTCACAGGATAATTTGATTTTCCAGATTATATTTCTACATAATGCACTTCTATATTTTATCAATGTAAATGAAAAATGAACATGGTAACATTTTTATTTGTTACATTGTGTATTAATCAGATAAAAGTGTTTTCTCACAAGATTTCATTTGCACTACTACAGTTTGGGATTTAAGTGTGTTCGTCTGTTGAAGGAAACACATTACTAACTGAACCTCCCCATCTTTATCCTTATCTTTATTATCTTTATCTTTCTCTTATCTTTATCATCTTTATATCTCTATCTCTATCTCTATCTCTATCATCTTTATTGTTCTTTCACTGTACTTAAATACTTTCCACATACTACCTAAATTCCCAGCTTGTCTCTCTGGATTGCAGTAGTTGTGGATTGCTAACACAATCTATAAATATATATATCTAGAGAGAGAGAGAGTGAGGGAGAGAGAGAGAGAGCGAAAGTTTGGCATCACTTCTGACTCATTGGCCATGGAGAAGTTTGTGTAAATTCTGCGGGTCTGACTGAAGCTGATGGACTGCAGGACCTGTTTGTGTGCTACCACACACATCAGCCCATGGATTAATAAATAGCAGTGCCTTTATGGTAGCACATTACACTTGAACACCACTGACATAAGGATGAGCAACAGAAGTGGTCTGATCTTGCTCTCACTTGCTGCCTGCTCAGGTCTCACCACCCCCTGAGGCACATACACAAGCGTGGGTCCCATTAGAGTCTGGCTGCGACCTCTGGTCTGTCCCTCCAGTACTCAGCCCCTAGACTCCTGCTGTCTGGGCTGTGCAGCTCTGGCTTCTCAGATAACTCAGACATCTCCATTTCAGGACAATTAGTCCTGTCTTGTACATCTATGCCAGCTAACAGGTGGCATCATTTCATGCTTATGGTGTAGCAAGGAGACAGTTGCTCATTTATCAATGCTAGAGAGAGACCAAAGTCAAATACAGGAAGAATAATTTGTTCTCAGAAAACTTCCTCAAATGACTCCCAGTTCTACTTGTTCTGTATGTGGCCATAAATATAGCCAGGTCTGTCAGCTGCTAGAGGGATCTCACTGTAGAAACACACATCTCAGTAGAAATCCTCTTGGCCACCCTATTTACTCTTCAAACTTGGTTATGATATCCTCTTCCACCAACATTGCTCCAGGTGGTGAAATTTCAGCATATTCTCTGAGCTGGTCAGCTACAGCCTGGCTTGCATGCAAAGTTACTAGAGGATCTAGGGCTGTAGAGTCCTTGTTTATGGCAATACACAATTTCATCATGCTTCAGTCTTTCAAAATCTTCTCTCACTTACAGAGCATGTTTTCATTTAACAGCTATGCATCATGCTGCCTTCAACAATAGTATCTTCACCTGTCGTATCCTTTCCCCTCCCCTTTCTGTTCCACTTGCTGCATGTTATAATGATCTGTTTCACTGCCAGAATGGGTAGCAGAAGAGGTTAAATGCAGACTGTGCACTTGAGCTCCTTCTCTGCCTGCACTGCAAATGTGATGGGGACAATCACAGTAAGGTTGACTGCAGAAATAATCCATGTCCATTTATTGCATACTTGAAATCATGCAACCTTTCCTATTTTGTGCCTTGATTTTGAGCGGGCTTGTCAAAAAAGA
Organism: Dicrurus megarhynchus; assembly: GCA_013399195.1. Classification (NCBI taxonomy): domain Eukaryota; kingdom Metazoa; phylum Chordata; class Aves; order Passeriformes; family Dicruridae; genus Dicrurus; species Dicrurus megarhynchus. Next base: position 74,440 of record VXAD01010768.1, on the reverse strand, counting down.
GGTTTTTGGTGCAGACAGTTTTCTTTCCCCTAACTGCTCTGTACTTCAGTCAATATAAGAGATCTCTTCTTGAGGGTTAGAGGATTCTAAATCCTCCCAAGAATCAGGAAGATCACTTCTGAGTACACATTGTTAGTAAAAGCATGCTTTTCCCTCCTCCAGTAGCAACTGAAGTATATTAAAGCCAGCTACCTAAACAACAGGACAGTTAAATCTTAGCTGTGCCATAGAGGATTGGCATTCCCAGTGGAGATGTGTCTTCAAAAGTACTGTATATGAAAGTTTCACTTCAGGGGCTTTGAACAGACTTGATGCCTTCCAGAGATCACTCTTCCCATCACAAATAGTAGAGATCATACTACTTTAGATACAGCAAGGTTCCATAGGAATAAATTATGATCAAAGACTTTTTTTTTTCTAGCTTTTATAGTTCCTTTCTGTGGCAAATAAGGAGTAAAAGTGAACTGAACATTTGGTTTGCCTGAGGCAAGCTTATGAACATAGCTCCACTCTTTTGCAGCTTATATTGTCTTCTGTTTGGATTTGATAACTTCAAAATAAGCCTGGGTTCACTTCTCTAGTGCAACTGTCAGCTTCTGTAGTGATCTTCTCTGAACTGATTCTTTTCAATAAAATGATGCAGCACAATCACACAAAACTGAGCGTTCTTGGAAGAAGAAAGAGAAATAGTAGATTCAAAGATAGAAGAAATGTATTTTTCATTCAGTCTGTTAACCTTTAGCCTCTAATAATTTCTAAGTTGCAGGAAAAAAATCATAATTTCCCATATTAATTATATCATCATGAAGACTAAAATATTTCTATTTGGTACAGACTAGAATAAAATATTTTCAATTTAGTTTCTTTGTACCAAATGAATGCTAAACATTTTAAATATATAGTAAATCCTCAGCCTCGTATGCAATACAAAATAAGGTGTAACCTGGTTATATTTTCAAGTTGAATTTCAATGCAAATTGAGCTAGGAATGAAGTTTTAATTAACTGAGGCTGCTGAATGAAGGACTGGAGTATTGATCACAAGTTTTAGTTTTTTTGCTTAGTTTTGTGGCAATATCTTGTAAGGTGAAGAGTCATAGAAAGGTGTTCACTTTCATAAAAGAAAATATAAAGGGAAAAATAGCTGAGAAATAAATGAGTGAAGGAACATCCTATGTAAGGTTTCCTTTGCATTATTAAAATGCTGTATATAGGTATAGATATATACACAGAGATATAGATGCACTTATAGTGCAAGCGCTGTTCTTATATAACTATGTTTCAGTACAGAAGTGTTTACTATAGGTTATAAAGAGAAATACTAGAATAAAAAATTAGTTCATAACATACAATAGTAGAAACTGAAGAGAACTTTTTGTGACATTTGTTTCTATCTGAAAAGCTACATAAATCCACTTGAACTACTGATTATGGTTTATGACAGCACTATAAGGAGAAGTCCTAAGTCCTGCATATGTGGAGGAACAACCAGTATATGTTGGGGGCCACCCACCTGGAAAGCAGCTTGGTATAAAAAGCCCTGAAGGTCCTGGTGGACACCAAGTCGGACATAAACTAGTGAATTGCTTTTGCTGCAAAGAAGGTTAATACTGTCCTGGGTTGAATTAGATGAAATATTGCCAGCAGGAGAAGGGAAGTGATCCTTTCCCTCTACCCTGCCCTGGTGAGGTCTCATCTGAACAGCTGTGTCCATGTCTGGGCTCTGCAGTAGAAGAGAGACATGGACATATTGTGAAGAATGCAACAAAGGGGATACTGGAGCATTTCTCCTGTCAGGAAAGGATGAGAGCAATGAAGTGCTTGACCTGGAGAAGGCTTAGGGTAATCTCATCAATGTGTGTAAAAACCTGAAGGGAGGGTGGAAGGCAGATGGAGCCAAGATCTTTTCAGTGGTGTCCAGTGACAAGACAAGAATCAATGGATACCAGCTGAAACATGGGAGTTACTGTCTATACACCAGGAAATATTATTTTTCTCTAAGGGTGACCAAGCATGGGTTGCCTGGGGATGTTATGTAGTCTCCCTCTTCCAAGGTATTCAAAAGCCATCTGGACACAGTCCTGGGCAACTGGGTCTAGGTGGCCCTGCTTGAAGGTGGATGGACCAGATGACCAGAGCTCCCTTCCAACATCAGCCATTCTGTGATTTTGGGCTTCTGTGACATCTTTCCTCTATCGCATACCTTCCTTTTTGATTTTATTGTCTTTTATTGATGTATAACTTAACATTGGGGGTAATCAGTGTAGCACTTCTGAAATTGTACTTTACATGTTAAGTATGTACCAAACAGAAGTTGTAAGTTACAAGAGTTCATGGTTTTAAAGACATGAACTCAAGAAGAATGCCAGGGCATTTATTTTAAATGATAGGGCTTTCCATTAAAGTATACCAGGAAAGAGTAGAGTTTATCCCTATTAGATATTTACATATATGATTGAAAATAGAGGTTCTTCTTGTGTTCTGCAAATGTCCTTTATGACACTGAGTCTTTACTTTAGCAACTGTTTTTTTAATTTTGAAATTGCAACTGTTTCAGATAATCTTCTATCACTGAAGATAGATCTTCAGTTATGACAACAGTTTTGGACACTCAGTATAATGGGCCATAACTGGTAAACTATGAAGCGGATTTTAAAATTTGATTTAAAAGATTAGTGTCTCAAGGCCTACTAAAAATGCAAATTAATAGCAGTTTCTCATTTAAGATCTGGTTCCTAATATCTACCAAGTTACAAAGTACTTTGACATTTATTAAGTAAACGATTTTTGACCTAAGGTAGCATTTTGCGTTGATGAATGCTTTCCCATTGGAGAGAATTTTTTCAGCATGAAAGCAATCACTTAGAACAATAAACTTCTCAAATAGTATTTAGAGTTGAGGAAGAATCAAACACAATGTTCCTGAGGTAAGAAAAAGACTTTGACTAATGATAGCAGTTGCTTATTCACCTCATCGGTAGGCTTAGAACCTTATAGCTCTCATTGTTGCATTCAAAAAAAAGCTGGTATGCCAAGAAACACGACAGTAAATGATTTTTGGAAGACAGTGGTTAACATTGTTGTTATTGTCCTAAGACTGGAAAGGTGATTCTTGTTTAGCTTGGACTCTGCAGAGCAGCATTCTCATTCTTACTTGTTGGAGGACACTGCACTTTTTGACTGCCTAAACTGTGCCTGTTTAACATCCTTTGTCTCTATGCTGTTTGTACCACAACTTTGTTTAACGTGCATCAGAAAAATCTTCATATCACAGGCTTTTTGACTTGGTATCTTCACCATCCCTTTTATCAGAAATAGCCACTATTTCTGATAATTGCTGTAGGAACCAATAATGATTTCTCAGCAGCTTTTGCCTTACTGGTGTGGGTGGTTTAGCAGTTTCACTACAGGTCACTTGCAACATGTAAACTGAACCGCATATATACTGAAACAATGTGATTCAACCAGTGAATTAAAAATAATATTACAGGATATACAGGATGGGATAATATATTCTGTTTTAGTAGCTTGGAAAGATATTACCTTGTGAAATATGATATTTAAATCAACAAAATCTAAAACAATGCAGTGGAATGTACATCATTATATTTAATGAAAATGTTTTACAGATTTTTTGCCTATAGTAAGATTAAAAGATGTAAGAAATAAGAGACCAGCCTTATGTGACTTGGATTGCAATATATCTTGCTAAGATTGTTCAACCACTACTTTTATGTATAAATTTTGATGAGGAAATGAAGAAGAAAACTCTCACTTATGACAGTGAAACCAGCTGGACTTTGTGGACTTCACTGTCTTAGTGACTATTTAATTAAAAATTATATCAATAAGTATATAAAAAGGAGATAAAATGAAAAAAATCCGGAGAGACCATACATATTAAAAATATGCCAGGTTCTTTACTTCAAGGTAATCTTATTTTGCAAATCCATAAAAAAAAAATCAGTCGTAACTCAGACCTTTCAGAATTTAAGCCTGCCTCTGGTGGACCTGCCTTTCTCATTAGTATTCACTGGCCCTTTAGAAGTCATAGATAGCCCCCTGAAAGAACAGAATCCTAAGGTGCAAATGACTGCACACAGGTAAGAAATGCAACAGCACACCCCTTCACAGCAGGCTTTAATATGGCCAGTACAGTAAGTCTCCTCTATCCTCAGTCTTTTTTAAGACTGATGACTTCCGCACAACAAATGAAAAAATATTGGAACTCTACAGTTTGATAAGCATTTCTAAAGCTGTGCTACACATATATATACGTTTTTTGGATGTCTGCATCTCTATGCATATACATAAATAAGATTTACCTACAATTCCTATGGCTACTTTTTTCAATTCACAAACAGTAATAATAACATCTATTATTACTGTTTTTTTGAAAAGGTAAGAACTTAATTATGAAATGAAGATAAAATCCTAATCACAAGTATGTAAACATGAATTCTAACAATGATAAAGAGAGGTTTTTATATTTAAACACTAGATTTCCAAAATCATTAAGAATTTATTTCCAGTCATTAAATATTTACTTATTAAAAGTATTACAGTTTTACTTTTTCCAGTTATTTTATAAAATTTCAAATATTTGAGAAATTAAAACCTAATTTTTATGTGATTGCCTGCTTATGTGCATTTCCAGTTTACTGCAGATGCAAAGAAGATGTGTAGATTAACCAATAAGTATCCTGAGACAAATGTAATATATATTTTAGGGAAAACAAACAAGTAAACAAGAAAACATAAATTTCCTATCAAAAAACCACCAAAACAAAACAAAAACAACCCTAGAGAAGCAAGAGATTAAAAAAAAAAAAAAATCAGGCAGTTAATAAATCTAGAAATAGAAACCTTCTTCTGTTTTGAAATCTTTACAAAATAACAAAAAGTAACATATGGAAGGAAGTTCGTTGCAGATTGTATAAACGTTTTAGAAACATCTTAAACAAACATTAAATTACTTCATAGGGTCAAGAGCTTAATAGACTTGAAATACCAAAATTAATGTCAAATATGAAAGCTTGTGAAATTTTAATTCACTATTTTAATATCCTGCTTCTGTATTAAAATGCAGTCTTGACTTACTTAATTGACTACATTTCTTCAGAGAGATCCCAACACAATCAGAGCACATGAAAGGGTAGCATGGACATTAAAATAAACCATTCATTATTTTCTTGTTGTCACACTGATTAATGTTTATGTTAATGTTTAACATAATTTCATATAATTTTTCCAGTCCAAATTGCACATAGAAATTGCTCTAAAAATAAATTGCAAATTTTATTCTGAATTTTTCTGTGTCTGTCATCACCATGTGACTAGAATCTATTAATGTATCTCAACCACACTCATGTATTGTCTTGTAATAGCATTATTCTCATTTTTACAAAATGGCAAATGAGCTGCAGAAAGATTTAATTAGTGAGTTTCCACTCAATTTGGGTGAGATTTGATAGAAGATGAGGATTATTTTTTCAGCACATTTGTGATTAGTAGTGAATGCATCAATGCTGTGGCTTTCAGCAATTTTAGCAGGGACTGGTAAGAATTCAGACCTGAAAGACTCTTCCAGAAAGGAAAGATCACTGTGCTGGGAAAAGTCGATTGAAAAATATCTGGAGTGGCTTCCTGCATATCTGGGCAAAGGAAGAGAGAATACTAATCAGTTAGGCAGCAAAATATTACCCATGACAACCTGGGGACGAACACAGCTTCTCTGGGCTACCTGTTCCAATGTTTGACCATCCTCTCATTGAATTTTTTTTTTTAAATATCTGAGTGGTATCTTTTATATTTCAATGTATGCCCCTTGTTTCTTGTCCTATTGCAAGGCACCACTGAGCTTGGCTCTGCCTTCTTTGAGCTCTCCTTTAAACTCTCCCACTAACTATTCATGCATATTGATAAGACCTCCTGAACCTTCTCTTCCCCAGGATAAACAGTTTCAGCTCACTCAACCTCTTCTCAGGTGACAAATGCTCCAGTCCTTTATGATCCTAGTGTCCTTTTGTTGGATCTGCTCCAGTATGTCCATGACTCCCTTGCACTGGGGAGCCCAGACCTGGGCACAGTGCACAAGATGTGTCTCACTAAGGCAGAAGGATCACCTCACTCATCTTGCTGATAATGTTTCTCCTTATGCAGCCCAGAACTCTGTTGTCCTTGTGTGTTTCTGGGGCTCTGCTGATAACTTATGTCCTGGGATCACCTTAAGAAAATATCTGGCTTCTTTTCAATTCAGTTGCTCCCTTTGTAGCAAGGACAAAATATGGGTGTATGGTTCTCAACCTCATTCATCTTTGCTTCAAAAAATGGGTCTTACTGGATTCCCCATTTCCTCCAATCCCCATGGATGTTAAAATATGAATGATCTATAATATATTGAATTCTGCAGCAATTTTTCAATGTTGCAAGTGGATTTTGAACATGTTAGAAATTGTCCTGAATTTTAACAATGTAGGATAGCTAGATAACAATTTGTATCATTCATGTACATAAACACATACTGACATAATTAGCTACTAAGAGGTCATTGGTCTGAGTGGTGTATACAGAGAGTGCTTATACATATACATTTATTTAATTTATATTTTAATTTAATTTAATCAAATTTTCAGATAAAAAAAGAACAACAATAAAAAAATTCCCATCTGGCATGAATTCTGCTTTAATCTAAATAAATTATTTATTTTTAATACAGTGTCAGTCTGTACATGGGGCCACTACCATAATATTGTTGCTTAACAAGTAAAACTTTAATATTTTTACTTCCACCTGTCAAAGCTGAGATGAATTTTCCCTGCCAAAAGGCATTTTCTGCCTTTTGGGACTTTAGTATTTGGGAAGATCTGATTTATATTAGAGAAACTTTGAAGTTGCACAGCTGAAATGATTTTTTTCTTTCAGTGTATGACTCTCAAAGTATCTCCTTCAAACACACCTGAGGCATGGGTGTGGGTGTATTCCTCTGAGGTGAGAGGTTTCTTTTCCAGCTGCTATGTCTGAAAGCTTTGATGCATTTTCTATTGGGAAATCCTGAGACTTATCAAAATGCATTCTGGGATGATGGTTTTTTGGTGTGTGTTTGATTAATAGGAGTTTGAATAATTTTAATAATGACAGAAAAGTGGTATTTCCAGAAATATAATTAAGAAATTTTTACTCAGGTAATCATTAAAATATTCAAGATTCTTTAAAAAGATTTTTTAATTCTTATAGTGCCATGAAGAAGAGGAAAACCAATAACATCTGAAAATCCATCAAAATATCTTTTTCCTAATAAATACTAGCCACAAAATTGGAGGAACAAAAAAAAAGAGAAAGTTGTATGCAAATATTTACATGTAATTCTGTATGTAAATCAGCATGAATCGTTCATTTCCAGCATGAGTGAGAGACAGATGATTATGGAGCCATGGAACCATAGAATGGCTTGGTTTGGAAGGGACCTTAAAGATCATCTAGTTCTAACCCCTCTGTCATGGGCAGGGACATCTTTCACTAAATCAAGTTGCTCAAAGCCTCATCCAATCTGATATTAAATGCTTCCAGTAATGGGGCATCCACACCTTCTCTGAGTGAACTCTTCCAGTGACTCACCACCCTTATAATAGGTTCTTACTAATGTCCAATATAAATCTCTTTTAATTTAAAACCATTGTCCCTTGTCCTGTCACTACAAGCCCTGGTGAAAAGTAACACCAGGATTTTATAGACAACAATCTTGTTTACCCTGCATCTTTTTTGAGAGACCAGCACTGTTGCAGTATCAATATAACAGCCAATATCTTCATTTACTCTCCTTGTGTTGTGTTGTGTTGTATACCCTAAAAGAAAGAGATGGTCAGGTGGAACTCCTGGCTGTCCAGGGGAACCTGATGAACTTCTATAGCTATTTTAGCATGCTTTGGGAAAAGGTGTTTCCTGGGACAGTGAAAGGAGAAATGGTGATAGTTTAGCATAGGATAAAGAGTTTGCCCCTCATGCACAGACTAAGACATCAGTTAGGAGGGAGAGAGCAGATAACTGGGCTTTGGACAAGAACTCACAACAAACAGAAGATGGTTTCAAAGGAACCAAGTGGAATTGTATAGAGGTAGTTTTCATTGAGGAAGCCACTGAGCGACTAACCTTAACCCCAAAGCTAGAAAGCTAGTCTGAAAATAGTGATTTGCCTTCCCACAATATAATGAAATGAGAATGATTTTTAGACTTTCTGCTCTGGGTTTGTTTGGGTTTTTTTTCATTTAGGTTAGGTTCTTTTGGTTTTGTTTTGGTTTTTGTTGGGGTTTTTTAGGGTTTTTTTAGGGTTTTTTTTGGTTTTTGTTTGTTTTGGACTTTTTTGGGGGGGGGGGGGGGGGGTTTTTTTTTTTTTTTTTCCTTGCTTTTTTTTTTTGGGGTTGGTTTTGTTTTTTTTTTTTTTTTTTTTTGTGGT
>VXAD01010768.1:0-65979 GCA_013399195.1 Dicrurus megarhynchus | reverse complement strand
TTTTTTTTTTTTTTAGTTGGTTGGTTTGAGTTTTGGGCAAGGAGGGGGTTGAGGTGTTTTTAATTTTTATTTTGCTTTGTTGTGTCCTTAGGATTTGTTCATTTTGTTTTAAAGCCTTTCCAATAATGTTGGAATACTTCTCCAAGAAAGAATCTAGACAGTTCTGTTTCAAAGGTAAGCAAAGATCCCATTGAAATCACTCAAGACAGATCACTGAAGGCAGCATTACTATTCTGGAAGATATGAATCTGGTCACCTGCAAAGGTTCAGAAGAAAGATGATAATTATGCCCAGAAAAAGCTCTGCTTGTCTGTAGTTTGGCCAACCATCTAAATGGAGTCTATCATGGATTTCAGACTTATACAGCAGGAAAAAAAAACAACCTAAATTTCAGTTATCTGAGATTAATAGGCAGAAGAAGAGGTCACTCAGGATAAAAAGCAAAAATCTCTGACCTGCTGTAAGGTCAAATGAGATGACCAAATTCTGCTGGCAGTGGAAAAGTCTGTATAACCTTTCCTAAATTTGCAGTATATTTTGCTTGGAATAAAGATAAATGTTTGTTCAGAGCACTTCATGCGTCATTTTACAGCAAAAGAGAAAAGGCACCCAGAATAAAAGTTCATGAGGCAGTATTGTCAGACATAGTAGTAAAATCCTCTGCAGGAGTATTAATCCATCCCAGAAGTCATATGTTCTTGTCAAAGTACAATTATAATGTTTAATCCTTCTTTTGTCTCCTCAGTGAATGTCACTCCTGTGGAAATATATGTCCAGCAGTGTCAAAGTCATCACAGTAGTCTGTGGTAGGGAACATTTATCTTTTCGGATGTTCAGTGAACTGCAGCTGTATTAAATCCACATTTATATGTAAGGCTATGCCCAGGATGATCTGGAACTCGTGGGGACTGTATTCAATTTTTACTCCTTATTAACAGAGAATGTGCTTCTCTACAGAGATAAAGGTTCTGAAGGACAAAGATAATAATACGTAAATTTAAGAAAATTTATGTGGCAGCAAATGAAGGGAGATGAGGACAGAGCTGGAAGCCATCCCTCAACTGAGGTTACACTGGTTTCACTATTTTTTACTTTGAAAATATGTTCTACTTGTGAGCTATTCTCCTATGGGGTTCTTTCTGAGCATTTACTAAAAATGATACATAGAGAAAGGACAGAAAAAAATTACTAAATTAACAAAATCTTAACTGAAAATCAAGTATTTGTGTTGAGAAGTATATTACTCTGGCAATTGCCTTATTTCAATACAACTTTTGAAAGACGTGTAGACACTCTTCAGTGTAAGTACCACAATTTACTTTTCTCTGTCATATAGAATTATGGTATTCCTATCTGACATTAGCAAATTTTCCATTTTTTGTGTGTGCTGTTCTTGAGTTCATTAATCTTAAGACAATATGTGATACAGATGCAACATCTTATCTCAGGATGTTAGAGAAGAAAAAAACAACAACTGCCCCCCAAATTATTACAAATTTTATTTGTCTTATTAGTTATGAGTTCAGAACCTCTGAAATTTGCACAGCTGTTGTCAAGTTAAACAAACTATTTTATGTTATGCATATGTGAACCCAAAAGATTTTGTATCATTATGAAAATATTGCCAGGTATTAAGTACCTGGTGAACAAGATATTTTAGTTATATTATATATTTGAATTAAAGGGCTTCCAAGATAATTCAAATTAATATAGCACTGGTGGTCTTTTTCATAGTAGATGCTAATCCCTCAGTTTAATCCATCTTTATATGAAGCCTTGTATCACAGAATTAAATATTTCCCCAGAAAAGCATGAATTGGTGCTTATGGATGGTCACAGAATATCTTCCAATAAATTGTGTTATTCAGTGAACTTGATGAAATTAGTGTAAGAAATAAACAGTCCATCCTTTTTAAAGTACTTACGACTTTCTGTTCCTAGATCTTATAAGTTGCCTATTAGGTGTCATGGCAAATTAATCAGGACAGTTTACCTCCATACTTACCACGTGGTGTATGTTAGTGCATGGTCTCCCTCAAAAGTGACATGAGTAGTCATGCGAGACTACCTTGGAAGTACAGCTACAACTGTTCAAGTTTCAGCCAGCAACTTGGAATGAGTATCATGCATATTCTTATTTGTATGTGTGTCTAAAGAGTGTTATATTCAAAACAAACAAACAAACAAACAAACATCTATAAAAACTGCATTTAAATATTTTCTAAATCTTTAAAACAGAAGTGGGTCTCAATTCACCAAGATTTAGCTATGGAAAAACATTTATGAAATCTGGAATAATTGGTATTGATTGAAAGTATAGGTAAATCTAAGCATGCTTTTTTCCTTACATATCCCTACATTCCTCTTAGAAAATTGTTTATATGACCTGCATTTGAATTGTCCAAACAAATTCTTTGCTTATTTTATCTTAACATTTTGCTCTTAGATGTTGTTTCAGTGATGTTAGCAAACCAAAAATAAACCCAAATAATATTTGTTCATATTTGTTCTGACCTTTTAGGCTTTTCAGAGAGTGGTCATCTGACCAATATTTCAAGCTCCTACTGAAGAAATATCTAGGAGATGCTCCTGTATTATGTTGCACAAAATTTTTAGGGTTCTGCTCTTGTGAGCATCCATGATGTTACAGCAATGGGGAGAATGCCTGAGACTACTACAGAACCATTACAGAAGTTTTGTGTCTGCTTTTCAGACAGCTTCACATAAAAACTTTCTCATCTCTCACTTAAGGATCAGTAGCCATGCTTTAAATCCTCTCCTGCTGGTTGTCATCTTAATTCTCCAAGTGAAAACTTAAACTGCAGTAACCATAGTCCAGACTGTAATTTCAAAGAGGGCCAAAGCTATCAGATTGAAAAATATTAGTTTCCAATCAGTCTTCTTCTTTGAGTAAAACAGAGTATCATGATTCTTCAGAATCTATGTGGATCTCATGCATCTGCATCTTTTAGGTTTTCACTAATAATTTCCTTCCTTTTTCTTCCTAATGAGATTCACTTTTGTTCCTTCAATGACTGTCTCTACCAATGCAGATTTTCACCATAGTGGAGTCTGACTTTTTATGTCTGTCTTGAAACAAGAAAAAGGAATATTTTTCATCCCTTCTGTAACAAAGAAACACAAGACAATGTTCCTGTTATAGAAATGTAATAATACTACATTCTGGTTTTGTTTTAAGGTATTTGTCTACAATTTTAAATACTCCATTCTCATATAATACACTTTGTTGCTATGGAAAATTTTTCATCATGAACATTTGCCCTCCAAGTGGAGCAGATGAGATATTCATTACTTGGAAGAGGAAGTATTATCAAGGAATACTGGGTGTAAATCATAGAAGAATGAGTTTGCAAATCACTGCATGGAAATTTCCAGCTGTCATTATCTTACTGTATGAATATTTCTAGAGACTAATGTTATGACTGTCAGTTTTCATTACTGTAAACGACTGAAATCAGAAGCAGCTCTGAGTCAAGAGATCTGCTGTCAAATTTAACAAATTTAATTATTAAAGATTGCTACTATATTGTTTTTGAATTTGAACCTTAGGATAAAAGTTGACATTTATGCAATATCCATCTCACTAAAGTTTAGTTGTATGCACCACTCCTGTGTTTCTGAGCTATTTAATTAGACTCCCCTTATGAACAGTAAAGAGAAAAACTCTAGTATTATTCCTCTTACCCTAACTATCTAAATTAGTTCACCTTATGCAAAAAATCACCCTCAGACAGCTTTGAGACACGGCTGGATCCTATAAAATATTCTTGTTACTTCTTCCTTTTCAGCCTAAGAAAGTAGTTTGCTTTGAAGAATAGTTTCCCTCTGTGCCTTAACATGAATGACCTAAAATATGGCTGAAGAGAGTTAAAGTGAAACACTATAGAATGGAATAGGAAAAGAAAGGAGGGTTATTGTGGAACATGGAGTTTCAGAGGAGAATATAACTACAAGGAATTTGAATACAGTAACTTTTCCTTCAGTGGTAAGGAGAGACTGAAGAAATGGAATATTGAAGAACTAGGAGAGGAAAGGACAGAGATAATAAAGACAAGACTGAGAAGGACTGTGAAAAGGGGTGATCTGCTGAGGGATGTTTAAGGAGCGGAAAGAAAAACAGTCATTGAATAAAATAATTTAATTTAGTTTTTTGGAATACTATTTTTTCTTTTTCAATAAGACTTTCACCATACAATTTTATAAATGGCAAGCACACATACTAATGCAAATTTAACTTACATTTTAAGTACTTGTTTTATTATATTTATTCCTTAAACCTTCTTTTTTTGGTCTATAAAAAAAAAAAAACAGTGCCCCATGGCTGACATGTCTAAAAGGTTTTTAAAAAAATGAATTAATTTATTGATTATATATTTTAAATAACCACATTTCCTGATAGCTCACTATCACTCCTACTCTTCTATAATGATTTCTCTACTGTCTGTACTTTACACAAAGTTGCAAGGAAACCTTAGATAGTCTTAAGGAAACACCGTGCAGAAAGAATTTTGGTTTTCTTAGATGTCTTATGCTTTCCACAACAATATGTAGTAATTGTTCTAATGCTAAGGCTTCTGTTTTATCCACCAGACCCATTCTCTGACCAAAAATGTGAGACATTTGACTTTTTCTCTATTCTAGTGATGCCTGAGATGGCCACCTAAAAACAGAGACTAGACAAGAGTAAGGGAATAAAGGTAGGTGTTTATTTGAAGGGCCTTCAAAGGTACACCCTGGGCAGGCCAAAGGCTACACCCAAGATGGAGCCTGGGTCACGAGTTCTTCACACTTTTATAAGTTTGGTTCATTTGCGTATCAGGGTTAATTCTCCAATTATAACTTCAGTTCATGATGTAATTACCCCAAGTTTGTCCTCCTCTCAGAGGCTTTTAATTTACACATTTTGAGGCCTGGTGTCCTTCAGGTGAAACCTAGAGAGTTTTGTTATGTCTAACCAGCATGAGAGAGCAGCAGCTAACAGGCCACAAGAAACTTCAGAGTTACACACTAAGCAGTACAGGATTTGAAAAACATAAAAGTTAAAACCTAAGGCATCATTAGTAGCACTAGATATATCCCTGTCTGATATCTAATTATTCATTTTAAGAAAGTTTTAAAAATACCAGCTCATCTATATGGCCTTATGAGTTTTTTATGCAAGTATATTTATTGAAAAGATTACGATCAAACTTATCACATCAAGATCATTTTCATGCACAGAATAAGTAGTGAGATTGTCTTATTCAATTTACATTTTTCTTTTCTTAGTTCAAGGCAACTGACTGAAATGAGATGAAAATTCCATATATTGTGTATTTCATGCATCAGAAGCCTGTTCAATATTCATTATTAACTTTGATAGCAAATGTTGTCGTACCACAATATTTGTCTTGTATTGGGGTTTAAAAGCCTTCAGCCATTTATCTTACATTGCTGGCATACTTTTAATAATTTCTGCTTAAATTATTAAATTAAATTTAATAATTTCTGCTTAAATTCTGCTTAAATTTCTGCTTTTTGATACAATGGTTTATGAAAGCATTGTGACCATTACAGTGTTCTGTCATTTGAAATCAACATGCACTTGGCCTGCTACCGAAAATTTACTTTTTCCTTTGTAATGGTAATTGTTATTGCAAGGATTAATGCCATTAAATTGACACATAGGTTTTACCACATTTCTGAAAGTAAAGCTTGAAAGTGAAAGATGACGTACTTGAAGCTATACAATATTTTCAAATGTTTATCATACCAACTTGAACCAAGCAGTATCCTCGTAATGCTTCTGGAGAATTTCACACACTTGAAAAGAAAAGGAAAAACAGTAACATGGACATAAATACTCTATTATATGACTTCACAATTTACACCATGCTGAGTAAATCTCAGGAAATGAATATACAAATCACCTCTTCTTCTAATTTTTGTTGACATTTGTTAGGTATCTCATAGGTCATATGAAGGAGCATCCATTAGTCTTGGCATTTGTCAGCCCTTTGTGGCAGAAAGAGAAAATAACACTTTTATAAAAGATTTTGCAATGGCCTTGTAATGCATTAGTGAGAAGTAGTTATGTAATATGACCACTCTTAATCAAAGTGAAGTGAAACATTTTATTAAAGATATTGCATTGACACCTCAATGGAAATATTTTCCACCCACCAAAACCAACTCAAGATTTTAAATTGTTGAAAAAAAAGATGTGTGTGTAAAGTAAAAGAAATCTTCACTCAGTAAAAAATGTGATGAAACAAAGAAAACAGAAGAGACAAATATAAATCCTTAATGAAAATGGCCAGAAGAAAATTTAAGAAAATACTTCCCGAAACTTTGTTAACAGAAACAAATTGAAACTTCTCAGATTCAGAAGAATGATAAAAGAATTTACCGTGTGCACAGATGATCATGACATAAAAGAACATGCAAGAAGTATGAAAAAACTCCAAATTTGTAGAAAATGGAACTATTTCAGTAGTTTATATTTCTTATGGAGGAGTTCTGGAAATTTGCCACATTGAATTTTTCCTTTACTGAGATAGAACTTTAATTATAGGCAGGTGTCACCAGAATAGACCAAGTGCTAATCAAAAAGTAAAATACTCAGATTTCCAGAAGCAAATGGTATTCACCCCAGAGTGTTAAAGGAAGCCAGATACAAAATTGTTAAATACTAAGACTGGCTTTAATTTACCCTAGGGAATGACATGTGAAAAGTAATACATGAGTTAATAAGATTTTGGGGCATATGAATATCTGCACACGATTAGGTCTGAGTTTTACATAACTGTGACTGTTAAAAATTGTGGTAAAGAATAAAATCATTAGCTTAAAAAATATCAGGGAAAGTCAATATCTTTTGTTTTAAAGGAAGTCACATTGAAAAAATAAATCTTTGAAAGACTTCTTTTAATAAAGTGCACCTCGATTTCCAAAACCTTTCAAAATGACATTGTAAAACTTATTAAAGAAACTAAGCCACCATGGGATGAAATCAAGATCATAACAGGGATAAAAAGAAAATAGGGGAAAGATAATTACATTTTCAATTGATAAAAAGATTTGCTTGACTGTAAGACCAAGCCAACTCCTTAATTAAGAGTTACCAATAAATTGATAAAAAGACAGATAAAATTAAAAGTCAATCTATATAATCCGGTGTGGAAAATGGTCATAACTACAAAAAATTATAAACATTTATAAATTAGCTATTCTTAGGGAAGAGGTTTGGCGAATAAATCTAGTAATCTTTATAGATAAAGATTATATTATCTTTAGAAATAAATCTTTAATAACCTTTTCATAATGTGCTGCCATGTGAGAGGTAAATATCTCAAATTTTTCTTATAAAATAAAGTAAAAAATAGTAAACATACTGATGCCACTGAACCTCCAGGAGATACTTAAATTTTGAATAGGGGATACAGTTCAGGAACCATGATATCTAACAGTAAATTATCCTTAAAAAAAGTAGTAACAGGCTGACAAAGATCTCTGAAGTTACAGAGTAAGTATTGTATAATGAAAAGAAAATAAGTCTCTTTAGGTAGAAAAAAGGTGCCAGGGAGGAAAGACAGTGAATTATATAAAATAATGAGTGAAGTAAAATAAAAAGAGATTGACAGGACAAGGAAAGATCAGTCATTCTTTCTTTGTTACAACACAAGAATTCTTCCTTTTTGACAACACAAAAATTTTTGTTGCCCACACAAGTTTTCAGGCAGTGACAGAAGTTAGACAGGAGTAGTTTTTTCTGAAGCTCCTGGTTGTTGTCACTACTCAAAGACAAAATTAGGGAGTCAATGGATCTTTCATCAGAAATAGTGCAGCCATTTCTGCATTCTTACAGGAAGGTTTTCTTGTTATTTTTGAAACATTCAAAATAATTGAAAGTCTGTGATGATGTGTTTCCAACTAATTTCTATCATGCAACTTATGTTTTTCTTTCTGATAAAACAGAAAGCCCTTCGTTTTATTCTTGCTTGTACACTGGAGACACCATAAAGGAATTTTTGTTGTTACTTTATTTTACCAATAATATCAGCCACAGAATCCCTTTGATGTTTAGCTTAAACTGTTTGTTCAACATAGGCCTGAGTTACTTAAAGTTCTAAATATCTCTTTAATATTCTAAATATTCCACTATCATACTAGGGCAATCCTGAGATATTTTAGCAATCACTGCTGTGTTTATGTTATACAACCATGGGATTCATCAAACTCTTCAAAAGCACTTTCAGGCAGCCTGAGCTTTGTATTTGTATTTGTAATTTATCCCCCAAATGTATCTTGGTGTAATGGTACCAGGCATCAGATGAAGGCATCTCTCAGACTCTGGAGAATTTTGCCTGTGGTCAGATAGCCTCTTTTATGTCTGCATTTTTGATGAAGGTCTTTGACTTGTAATATAATACCACAAAAAAAAAAAAAAAAAGACAGAAGAAGAAACCACCAATTTTGTGTTGTTTAATGTTCTGAATTAAATTAATTGGTTATATTTTAAAACCAACACCAATAAAACCCACATGAGTGAGGTACATAGGTAGTTAGGCTATATAAAATGCATCCAAAAAAAAAAAAAATCTCTAGAGCTGCTTAATTCTTTGACTCATCATGGGCCACAAGCTGCCATTATAGACAAGAGCCATTATAGATTTTGATACAAAGAAATTACTAATTTCCATTTTGATTTCTTTTATTTTTACCTGCAAGCAGGTTTTATAGTTCAAACAATCTTTCTTTACTTTAGAGATTTACCACTTTCCTGATCCTAGTAGTGTAGATTAGAAAACACATGAAAACATACTCAGTACAATACATTCTTATCTTCTTTTAGTTTGGATAATATCAAGGAAATTTATTTCCATTGCTTCAAAGATACCATCTTTGCATTCAGAAATGTACCCACAGTTTTATTTCTTTAGACCTTTAAAATTCTGGAAATTCCTTTAGATTCATAGTGGGACTTCTTGTTGTTAAACTGCTATTTTTATGCTGTGCTTATCAATTTAAGAAATTGTCAGGCTACTTACTACTATATTAACTTTAAACTTCACATCTACAGTGAAAATATAGGAAGGGGGGGTTATGTTATTTGCTAAGAGTAGATTTATACAATATGTATTGGTTATATGTGAACTTCCTCTAATGAAGTGCAGGTCTGTGGGATTGTGAAAAATTACTTAGAACTTCTATTAATAAATCTCCTGGAAGTTAAATATCTGCGTTTATGTTCATCAATTTGCCCTAAGTAATTTAAAGGAGGTAAAGTAAGAATATAACTGTCCAGAGAGTGTAAATATGATAAGCTCCTGTACCTGAAACTGTCCAGGATCAGGAATCTAAGATACAAATGCAGGGTACAAAGCCAATCAGCATACAAGTGATTAGAACTATCTTAATTAGATGAGAGGAAATACTAAAAATGGGAAGATCCAGGACTACATGTCATTGATGGTTATTTTGCCTAATATCTTTTTAATGTTAAAGGATCATAGACTACAAAATGTAATATATGAAACATTTTATGCAGAGCTAAACTCCAGAAATTTTGTATGATGGATGCCCACATTAATAGATTAGAAAGTCATATTTCTTCTCATACTGGTGCTCATGCTCTCTTTCTCTGGCTCAATGAACCTTTCATTCTTTGCTGCCTAATGACACATTTGCAGAAATGTGGAGAATGTGTTCTGTGAAATATCCTCATCGTAGTTTGGGCACCAGCTGCAAGGTTGATGAGTATAGCAAATGTAAAAGTTAAACATGAGTCTATAGAGAGAGAATAGCATCATGAACTCACAGAGTAACACTTTTTTCAGTCCTTGGGCCAAAGGAAAATGTGGATCAAGATACCAATGTCATTTCTTTTTTTTTCCAGCAGAAATAACATGTTGTTGTAAAAAGAGGACAAGAATAATAATAGATCTAATAACATTGTGGATGATATTAGAAAAGCTGCTATAATATTGAGAGTCTTCATTTATGTTTACAATTTGTAAAGAATGGCATCAGCTTTAGGTACCTCCTATTGCCAAAACTTACTTTTTGAATTTGCAGAGTCCTCTCAGGACAACTGGGGGCCTGGCCAAAATGTGACAGCATGATTAAAGTGATCTGATACAGGAATAATGTACAGTTTATGTCCTTTGGAGTTTATTAATCAATTTTCCAGTTAACATCTAAGCACTCTTGTTAAAAGGTAGTTCCATAAATTTGGTCTTCTCCTACCTAAACATCTTATTTTATTTTCTGTCTACATTTTTTTTCTTAACTACTCTAAATGTATTTTTTCCTGCCCAGTCTTACCCTGTAAATAATTATTTTCTCTTTGTTGTCTACCAATTTTTTCTGACTTCTCTTTGCAGCTAGTGGGTGTAGTTCTTAATTTCTGTGCTTAACAAGGATCCCTTGCAGATCCTGAATCCCACTGTCCAACTCCTTGAAATTTCACTGAATACAATTATCAGAGGAAAATGAACAGTAATAACTGGTTTTTGCATATATGAAACCTTTCTGACAGGGAAATTATGCAATGTGTTGTGCAGCATGAGTATTTTACCCCTGCATAGTATGAAGAAAAACAAAGCCTTTATGACTGTATAATTAATGATTATTTTGTTTTTTCTAGGTCAATACTACTAATAATTCATCCTCATAAAAATAAATACAATTTCCCAATGCAAAAGGAAATCATTTTAAAGGATAGATGGCTGTAATATAACAATTTTCAATACAATGCAAGCAGGACTTCTTGATGGCGTATATGTACACACACACAAAAAAAGAGGAATTTGAAGGAAAAGTACTGAGAGGGAGAGCAAATATATGAGCTCCAGCTAAAAGCAATATGAAGGAGATATTGCAACCCATGAAAATAAGAATCAGTAAGAAAAAATAAATTCCCAGAGATTCAGTAGAATGCTACAATAAGAAGAAAACTGTGAGAAGGGGGGAAATACAAAAGAGTGGCCCTTATTAGAAGGAAGAAAATTGTCATATGAATGGGACAGAAAGATGGAATTGAGAATAAGATGAAACACGGGTGAAGAAAAGGAGGAAAATATGCATAAAGGAGTAAGTAGTAAGAGAGCACAGATGTAATTTCTTCTCAGTCTTACATTTTCATGTAAGGATTCAAAACTGAATCTTGAACCATAAAGTATTAAATAATTCAATATCTCTGTTTAATAAATAAAACCTCTCCGCCTATTAGAGAATGTTTTTGATTCTAAGACCCTCATTATATTATCTTGTTTATGATCTGAAATACACTGTTCAGGGCTTAAGCCCCACCGTATTTCAAATATGTGTGATGTAAGAAAACTCTTCAAATACATGCGATTCGAGATAGCTCTTTTGCCTCAACAGGTATATTTCTTTCCACTGAAAATTTATTTTCTTATTGATCATATAAAACAGCATCCAGACTTACTTGTAGTTCATGATCTTACTCTACTTAAATCCTGAACCACATAGCTCTGCATGTAGACTTTTTTCTTTTTGAGGGGAAGAAGATCTTTCATTGTGTTTACAATAAAAGGTGACCAAAAAACCTTGAAAGTCTGAGTTTTTAAGTAATGTTATTTGTAATCTCATTATATTCTTGATAGTCTGACTTAAGAAAAGAATAAAAACAAATACTAATATTTATCAGAGTCTTACAATTCTTGCCCTTTGATTCTTCACAAGTGTAACTGTGTGTGGGCAAGTTTAAAACATGCAAGCTATGATAATTGTGTTATCATATTCACTTAAAAGAATCACCTCTGCAACACATAAAAACAGGCATATTTATTTTTGCACAGTGACATTTTCAAGATTCAAATGTCTTAGAAACAATTTGTGTCAAACAAAGTCAGGTTAAGAGTTTAACATTGTGCTCTATTGCCTTCACTTGCATTCTATACATACATGTCCAAGATGTAACAGAACCATGGTAAAAGCATAACATTCAGTAAACTGCTCTGCAAATATTGCAAAACTTAGGACAGCTTAATTGAATGTATTTACAACCATATTTATACATTTTCTTAATGTATTTATTGTCTTACATTCCAAAACATTGTACACTTATTTTGCTCTGAAGTCCCTTTCCATACTAATTAAACTCATACGTCAACATCCCAAGGTATTTCTTCGATATTGATTTTGTTTTTTACTAAAGCTTCAAAACTTCTGACTGGACCCATTTGATGCAAAAGTCCTATTAATACATCTGCAAACAGTTGCATGCTCATATGACAGCACTGGAAATTTTATATTTGTGACATGCTGATAACCACATCATTCCTGCTTTAACTATGTCCCTCCTGCATTAAAGACTAAGCCCTCATTTTCCAGTCCCTTCCTCAAAGCAAGCAGCCATAATCTGATACAAGCTCTTTTGGTATGTAAGGTAAAGGCAGAATCATTTTAGTTAAAGAACAAGTCATCCATTAGCATAAGATTGCTGACACTGTGTGTTGACTAGACCATTCTAGAAAAATGATTTTTTTTTTCCCCCAGTTAATGAAGATGTTCAATCTGTGCATAACAGTTACTTCTGTGCCGTTTTGGTTACAGCTCTTCCTCTGTCTAATTCTAATTTTACAATTAATCATAATTTATGACAATATAAATTATTGAATGTACAGTGAAATTAAAAAGTACATGGAACTTATCTGTTTACTTTTATGGTTGCCTTTTTTTCCTTGTTTTTTGATTTTTTGGGTTTTTTTGTTGCTTTTTAGGAGGAAAGAGGGGAAAGACAGCAGTCAGGTAAGTAAAGTTTGTTGAAAATCTTGGTTTCATTTTCTTTATAAATTTTTTAATAACTCTGAGTCAGTTCCCTAAAGTCATCTAAACATGACCAAAGATATGTTAAGTACCTATCATAGAAAAAACATTTTTAAAAGCTTATGTGTTTTGTAATCTCATTCCAGCAGAATCCTGACATGTATTTTTCTGGAAGGATCCAGACACATAAACATGTGTTGCATAAAAATGTCTTACGTAAAATATAGCCACAATTTAGAAAAATGGAACAAAAAATAAACATCTGATTTTAAAGAGAAAAGAAAATGGTCTGTGATTTTAGAAGGTGCTAAACATCCACAATTTATGATGAAATCAACAATTAATCCAGTGCTTTTGCACTTTGTGCAGAACTGCACAAAGACAGTGAACTTTCATAAAAACAACAAAGAAATTCACCTACAATAGTTGTACAATAGATATTATTTCAAAAGTTGCATTTGATCACAAAAAGTATATATCCCTTTAATTGTCTATATATAGAGCTAGCCAAGAATATGTAGTATGATGTAAGGTGCTTGTGAGATAAATGATAATGTGGATAAATCTATAAGAAAGTCAAACAGATTTACAACTTCAGGCAGATCATACTATTGGCACTTTTCTACACTTCATTGTTGGTATTTCTACTAATTTAGGTGCCTTAATCTGGGTTATTCTCATTGGCTCCTTTATAAATCAAAGAGGAAAACAGTGCATTTCAAGCAGGTGATTTTTCTGTATGCCTACATTTGGATGAGGTGACCCCTCTGGTGGGAGGAAACTGCTTTTCTCCAGTTTTTCTCTTCCTACACAAGGGCCTAGAATAAAGATGCCCATTGATTACAGCAACCCTAAGTTTTTAAATAATCCTTTTTCATGTTCTGAAGGTTTAAGTTCATTTATATAGATATGTTTTGCAGATTACTGTATTAAATTGCTTCCTTATCCCTGAAATCTAGGATATCTAAAATTTAGATAAAAGGGAGCTGCAGCTACAATTTTCTGAATACTTTTTCTCCCTCTAGGTTAACAAAGAGATATATTTTGCTTGTTTTTTCAGGTCATTTGAAAGCTCCAAATTATCCACTCTCTCAATATCATAAGAGTGTTTGATTTCAGAACAGAGAAATTGTTTTTTGTTCAATGCATATTTGAGTCTTGCAGTTATATTCTAAATTAAATTCCTGTCATAGTTATATGAAATAAATATTTGTGGGGCCAGTTCCTTCTAGGCATTTATCAAAGGGTAGAGATTCATCTTATCCAACTTAAGTATTTCTGTCTGAACTAGTCATTTTAGGCACTTTTGCAGTCAATGGAGAGAAACACACTTTTAAACTGTGATTTATTTCACCTTATTTAATGAGATGAATCATGTCCTGGAAATAGTGATTTTGCTACTCTGGCTATAAGAAAGTCCTTTGGATGTATAATTCTGATGTGGGCATTTATACAGTAGATGTCTATATTTGAGAACACTTTTTATTATGAAATGGATATTTATTCATTCAGCCCGCTATAGCAAGTCTTCTTTCTCTTTTACCTTTCATATGGAACAAATGACCATTTGAAATTAATTGATATCCTGGAAAATATACAGATGTAGAAACAAGAAAAAAAACAAACCCAAAACCTAAGCCAAATAGTCTTGGTTTACACACTATGTCTATATGTGATATTTTCCACAATGTGACTGAAATGTGCCACTCAAACCTTTACAGAATTGCACTCAGAAACATTTTACTGTTAAACAGAAAAGCAAGCCCATAAAGCCTACATTAGGTGATAGCAACGAATGTAGGTGATTTTTTTCAGTAACTGCTGAGTAAGGGTGATTTACTCCTGACTTGCTTACAGAACAAATCTTTGATTGAAGTGATGCACAAAGGCTAATTTTCTTTATAAAGAGGATGTCTCTAAGTTAGCATTTTCCATACTTGCCAGCATTAATGAGTATTAATGGATTGTGCTCTCACACCTATGTTCCCTATTTGTATCATTCACTGGACTATCAAGCTTAATATTTTCAAGCTTAAGCAACCTGAAGTAAAATATTTTTAAATTCAGCCTTTCCCATAACACAGGTGGGTTGTAAGATAGTGGCACTGCATACGTATGCATACATACATATATTTTTATATATATATATGGGATCATGGATTCTATTTGCCCACAAAAAGGTGTCTAATATCATCTGGAATACTTTACAGCCCATTTGAACTTCTGTTACCACTCCATAACTTCATCTGTGTCATACTTTCAGCCCAGTGAGAATGACTTAGATAGTTTTGGGCATCTCACATGGTATCAGACACTTATGTGGAGGTGGCTAAACTGAATGCTCACCTATTTAATTGAAACATCTGACCTTTGGAACACCATTTCTTCCTGGAGGCCATCAAAGGCAGTCCTCTTCAGTGACTTTTGTTGGGGACATTAGAAATAGTTCACTAAAGATGTCACCAGACTTAACACACAACCTAGGCCACTTAAGAGAAGAAGACTAAACACGAACCTGGTTCACAGACCTAATTCTCAGAAGTACTAGACTTCTGCAAGAGAGGATTTATTACCATCATTATTTTAATTTTTGTGCATTTTTAAAGCATCAGGTCATCATGGGAAATCTGGGAAAATATAGGGTGATAGAAGTTGCTTATACCTCGGCTTTGACTACTTTAGCAACTCTTAGCAGGTGATGAATTTGGCAGCTCCATAGATTCCCGAAGGTGAAGCTGTGAATAGCCAGTGATTTCAGGGTGTATTGTTCCCTGTCACTACAATTCTTACCTCTGCTAGTAACTTTCTTTATGGTTTAGTGTCCAACGGCTGTACTCTTACACGTGGAAATCAAACTTTTGCTGATTTAACAATTTTCAGTGGTTTCTCTGTCTCAAAGTGTAGCCAATCCCCATGAACTATGAAGCAGAACTATAATGAGGAAATTCACAATGAAATGCAAGGTTATGCCAATTTGAGCAGCTTTACACTGGAGTTAGAACAAGGCTGAAGAATAATTATTCTGCTGAATATTTTACACATTCTCATTTAAGTTAGAAGAGATATACTACATGGATGATCTGCTTTTAAGGAAACATGTCTGGAGTTACTTTTACATATTGAGATTCTGAGCCGGCAGTAAGCCTGCATTACCTAGTCTATGTACATTTTCTTGGTACAGTAAATGCAAAATATCCGAGAACATTATATTTCAAGAATTTAAATTATGCAATCCATTATTTTTATTTGATAACAGTTACAAGAGCTCTTTTAAAGCTTTTGTGGAAATGCCTTCTCTATTCCTCATGAAATAAGTAATGCAAAGTCATAGATAACAGGTCACCTTCAGATACCTTCAGATCTTTTTATTGCCTTATTTGTGACTTTGGCAACAATGCAAAACTTTTCTATAAAATTCGATCACATAATGTCAATACTAAAGAGCTCCACTAAAGAATAGCTATTAATTGACATTTTTCTATGTAGATATTTCCTAATATGGATTATGTGTCTAGAATCCATCATTGTCAATAATAAAAAACTGTAAATATAAAAATTACCTAAAAGGAATAGTCCAAAACTGAAAGGTAATCAGCAGTTCCAGATGCAGTAGAGGAACACAAGGTTAGTATTTATTTTTTAAAATGGATTTCTTAACAGTACACTACTTGTAGAAACACATCAACAGTGTAATAAAAAATTTACCTATTGTTCTTGATTTTTTCTATTGAGTTCAACTTGAATTATTCCATATTTATACAGCCTCAAAGAGTGCCTAGAAAAGCATACTCTTGAAGTTTAGCCATCTAGCATTTTGAGATAAATTAAATCAGAAAGAATAATTAATTTGAAAAACAGAGACATAATGTGCTGTGGTATTTTTCTTTATTTTGTTCACTTAAATAACCAATTAAGGCCCTGAAAAAATGTAATTTCTTCTATGATTTCTTTAATAATTTTATTAATAAATATTAATGGCACTGCTACAGATATAAC
The DNA here is from genome assembly GCA_013399195.1 of Dicrurus megarhynchus. Lineage (NCBI taxonomy): Eukaryota > Metazoa > Chordata > Aves > Passeriformes > Dicruridae > Dicrurus > Dicrurus megarhynchus. Next base: position 49,188 of record VXAD01010768.1, on the reverse strand, counting down.
AATTTCCTCTTCCGGGAAAACTGCTTATTTTGTCTTTTAGGTGCTGCTTCCATAAGCACCTCAAGAAGCAAATTTGTCCAGTTTGGATGGGGCCCTGAGCAACCTGGTCTAGTGGAAGGTGTCCCTGCTCATAGCAGTGGAGATGGAACCACATGATCTTGATTCTATGATTCATTCTATGATTCTGTGATTTCTTTGCAACAATCTGAGAATGATCACTTTCTGACAGTATTGCTTTTTCTAACTTGTTATAAAAATCTGTATGGACTCATCCATTTAAAAAAAACTTTTCTAGCATTCACGTCCTTGGCCTTCTTTCTATCTCAAAACCAGAGGTAGCAAAAAGGAAATAAATAAAATTTTTAATAAATCATGAATAAATAAAAAAGGAATTTTTGACACAAAACAGAGAAATGTAAGACTTCTCAGTAGTCCCAGAGGGTCTTAATTTTAATTACTTCAGATGACTGTAATTTTAGTTATTTTTACTTGTGTTTGATTATTTCAAAAGATGTTCATGTATAAAGACAGACAACAATAAGAAAAAATGGATCTAATTCCTATGTATAAATCAAGGCTAATGTGAAACATAGACCTTCTAGTAAAACTGGTTGATGTTCTTGAAAAAAAATTGGAAATTGGTAAAAGCTAACATTTTAGAGCGTAGAATATTAAACTAGAACACTAATAGAATATTAAATTAGGCTATTAAACCAGAACATTAAACTAGTAAACTTAAGAGCAGCTTTTTGTGGAATTTAGTCACTGATTTCACTAAAATTAATGTTTGTTGCAGCTCCATACTTGGAAATCAAAGTGATTATGTGAGACAAAAGAAACCATGGTAGATCAACAAGAAGATCACCTGTTTTTTGAAAAGACAGCAGCTTTTCCTAATAAAGGAATAAAATAAAACCTAATATTGTTTAGCACAATTCAGTGTATCAGAAGAGATTTTAACTCATACATGAAAAATGGGTCTTAATGAATCACAGAAATCAAGACTGCGATTATATACTACCTGGATTTAAATACATTCCCTTTGAAAACAAAGGTAAAACTATTTTTATTTTTTTAATAAGAGCAAACATAATGGTAAGAAAAAAAAAATAAGCAAAAATTCTTCATAAATTCTCTTTAGAAGAGACTTGTAACAGTTGTATAAAAAGAATATGAAAGCCAATTTTGGCTCTTATTGTGGCTAGATTTTACATAATCAAAATAAAACAATTAATAATTTTATTCTTTTGAATAAGAGAAGTAAAATAGACTGAAAAAATTCACATGAGAATAATTTTGGTAAAATAAAGGCAAATTGAAAAAGTGTAAAAGAAAATTGAGAATCAAAAATAAAATTGAGGATAAATGGAGGAAGATAATGATCAAGGCCCAGAAAAAAAATGTGCCACAGAATGAAATTAACAGAAATAATCCAGTTTTGAAGATCAGTATATAGGTAGAGCAATCATATTTCTATTGTGTATGAATATAATGAAATCAAAAGAAAATTCTGGGAATAGAATTCATATTCAATTTCTAAGTTCATTAGGTATCTCTGTAGGAGAACTGAATGCCAATGTCTATATTTAATTACAACTATAATTCTAGAATCTTCTTCATTTGGTGTCCAAAACTTGTGTTTAGGTGAAGCCAAATCTTTAGAGAGGCAACATCTTTTATTCAACAACTTGTAGTTGGAGAAAAATTTACATGCTTGTCTGTGAAAGACTAATTGCAATTCAAAAGGCAACTGGCTGTGGAAAATGAATATTGAAGTGTTTTCAGCTGATTCCAAATTAGGACAGAGAAATATTTAAAAGATTTAAATCTGTATACTTAGGCTTCAGAATTGTAATTCAGTTTACATCAGTAAACAAAGATCTCCACGCATACTGATGCTGTTAGACACATCTTCAAATCAGATGTCCCAAGATAGAATCTCTATGTATTTTTTCATCTCAAATGATTGCAAAGGTTTCCACTAAGAAATCTCATTTTAGTGAAACCAGAATTCCTTCTCAAAATTGCTAGTGACAGAGGATTGTGAGGTTTCTGCTTTTGGGCCATAAAATGTTTCCTGTAGGATCAGCAGGGCTTTAGAGAAGCATATTTGGTGTCCTGTTCCCAGAAACTGTGCCTCCCTGAATAACAGAATTTCATATTCCAGTAGTGGCCTTAGGTTATAAGTGATTCAGCTGAACAGACAGAAAGCATCAGCATAAAATCTAATGCCAAAGCAAAAGCTCAAAGTATCATTACTGGCACAAATTATCAACCCTAAAGGGAAGCACAGATGACACTAGTATATTTACCATATGAACTTTATTAGAAAAAATGGTTTAATTTTCCTTATTCCACTTGCATTTATTCTGATTTCCTGACTTGCAGTTATTCTCAGTCATAAATGGAAAGTCATAAATTGGCAGCTCTAATTAGGCAAAATTTTGTATGTACAAGCATCAGAAAGAAATAAAATATAGAATTTTTCTCCCTCTCGAAATGCTAGAAGAGGCTCTATAGACTGTTCTGGTCACAGTTCATCTGTTAACATGATGCAGTGAAAGCAGGATATCAATTTTCCAGCTTGTCATGAGCTTCCAACAAGCAGTAGATGCATTAAACAATGATATTAGAGCCCACATGCTTAAATTGACTATAAGATTAGGAAATAATTAGGTAACTGTTCCTTTGACTCCCATATTTGCAGCAAAGTCCCAGTACAGCCACAGGATTGTTTTATGTATTAGTTGATTAAACACACAGGCTTCCCCCTCAATAGACTTATTTATAAGATGTGTTAATACTGCCAAGGAGGTACAATCTGAAGTTAGAAAAAAGTCTACTTTTAGTTTTGTTTTGATTCCTACTCTAGAGTCACAGCTCAGTCACTATGAATATCCAGACCATTTGACCTCTTCCCTTCAATAAAAATCAAACTGCTCATTTAAATGAGAAGGCCATAATCCATTTGAAGACAAGACCTGAACAGCAAAAAAATTATATTACTATCCACTTTTCTCTTTTAAAAAACACAGTTTAAAATTGATTAAATATACTTTCATGTTTCTGCAGTTCTCTTGCAGACATGAAAACTGTTCTCATATTCCTTTCTGCTCTTTGTGCAGAGACTTCCCATGATTATCCAGTTCTTCAGGACACATTCATGAGAACAGTACCTGAACTTACTACTCTACATTCACATATTTACGCCTACAATACTCTGGGTTTATTTCCTTGTTCACTGACTGTGAACGGTTTTATGATTTTATAGGGCATAAATACTTAATCTTTGTCACTTCCAAACTTCTTCAAGTTTGTGATCAACAGTGTATTCACTGTGTAAATCCTTGTTCTTGTGAAGTTATCATTCCCTTTGTCTCATAGAAAAATAATCATTTCACAGTCAGTAAAACCTTAAGCAGTGCTGACAAAATCATGGTTGTTTGATGACTACAACACAGGCACCAGCTCTTCCAATATTTAAGGAAGCCATCTGCAGAAAAACAGACACCAATTAACTGAATAGGAACAAACCATGCAAAACATTGCCAAACAGGAACAAGCCATGCAAAGATTGTCAAAGTGCTGTGTCAACATTATTTTAAAATGGTCAAAACTAATGGGAGTATAAACTGCTAAAAATAAAAAAAACCCACATTACCCTGCTATTGTAATTTGAAATTACTTACACCTGACATCTTTCATTTAAAAGTGTGAGAACAGAAAGCAGGAATTAATTCTAGAGTTGTCACCAATTTTGTGAACCGTTGTTATGCAAGGGGTCTCTTTATTCTGTAGACTGTGGCTGATGCTTCCACTTTAGTCCTGGAGGCAAGGTGAAAGCTACCAATACAGAAATATATGGTTCCAGTATTCCTAAACAGGTTCAAGTACCGTTTAGAATAAGTTTGGCAATTTTAAACACTATTCAAGACAAGATAAGGATTAAAACCTTTAGGAGACTGAATCTTGCTGAAACTCACAGTAGAGTCAGCTTATACGTATGCAATAGCACACTGTAATTACTGGCACTCTATAAATCACAACACTGTTTACACGTCTCCTAAGTACCTCTCCAAGCATGTTTATTAATTGTTTTTAATGTGAACTGGTGGTTTTGCAAAAAAAACCTTTCCTAATTCATTTCTTATTTCCTACAGAGCTTCACAAAAATGCTCTTCTCATTAATTCATGTAGATTAAAACAGATGGGCTTCTTTAAACTACATATGTCTAAACTACATATGTTAAGCTAGTCAACAAGAGTTTCTCCTTGCAATCATAAAAAGAAATAAGCCTTCTTGAGTATAATACACCTCACCTATTTTAAATGCTTATTTTAGGTTAAGATCATGATTTTGAAGTATGGACTTTTCTGCACTAACTTTAAAGGAAACTTAGAATGGCTAATTCATATCTGTGTGTGTGTGTGTGCGTATAAAGTAAACTTTATATACTTTATATTTACCTGTGTCCACTCATTAGTTTGAGGGTCATATGCTTCCATAGTGTTCAGGTATGATTGACCATCATAGCCACCTACTGCATATAATTTGTCACCAAGGAGACAAACACCAACAGCATCTCGAGGCATACTCAGTGGAGCCACCATTGTCCATGTATCAGTTTTTGGGTCATACCTGAGGAAAAAAAAATGAAACTGGGTATGTGGAGAGAAGACAAGCATCAATTCATATTGATTTTCCCTTGAATATAGTCTTTTTTTTTTTCTCATGAGGCAGAAAAAATCCTTTAGCATCCTATCCAAAAATATTCTTCCTAACAGCAAAAAGATAGAGATTTATTGTCTTCCCAATTCGACCCTCTAAATGTTGATTAGAAACTTTTGCTCAGCTAACCTTCTAGAATAAACTACGGTATTCATAGGATAGTGTGTCAGAAAAAGGTCTGAGAAAGATATACAACCCATATGTGGACGGATGGATGTATAAATTTTATTTATACATTATGTATACATTTTAAGTAGGGTATTTCTTGTAGCGCATCAAAAATACTAGAAATATTATTTCTAAAATTAAATTTCACTATTTTTTAATTTCTGAAATTATACTATACAATAGTAAAAACCTCCCTATGTATTCAGGGAATATGCTTAACTGCATTAGATTCTCCTCCTGATATTTGCTCAAGTAAAGAAATTAAGACTGGTTTTAGGACACAATCACCACTGAATTTTTAAAACTGAGGGTAAAAATCCTTTTGTATAATGATGGTAATTTAAAAATTAAATATTTAACCTAGCTATTCATTTAGATATTCCTTAAAAAGGTAAAATTACTTCATTTCAGAAGTCATTCCATTGTAACTGTTTTGGACACCCATAAACCAAAAATGAATTATCTTTTGGTAGTTTGTTACCAAGGATGTCTGGAGTATCAGGTTACACTTGGTACCTCATTTTTAGATATCAAATATTACTAAAACAGAATACTGTATCACAGTAAAATAAAATTAATTTCATCTGTCCTTAAGCAAGTCTACTATGTAATAGAATCATTTGATCAATGGAGAAAATAAGCAGTTTCAGGCTATAAATCCTTTTGTTGACTAAATCCTGACTTCATTAATTTGCTTAAAAGTGTAAATATTTTAGTCAGTCCTATTATCAATGAGAAACTTGTAGGGATATGGTTTGAAGTCCCACATATTTGAACAATGAAATATTATATATATATATATTTTAATACAAGCACTGAAACAGCAATGTTACAGTGTTTTGCTTGTAACAGCCTCCTGGTTCATAAATAGGACTTTTAAATTGGACAATAAAAGAATTGTCTGTAACCTTGTTTATATTGTCCTTGACAGGTAAATACATTTTAAGGAAAAAAAAACTACTCATCTACTAGCTGCTAATCCTGGCATTTGGGGGACTTCTCAGAAAATAAGATGTCAAATATCTAGATTTATGATAAATGTCTTTCCTAACTTTAGAGAAAAATATTGAAAAATATTGCTTGAATATGTGGAAGGTAAATGAACACATAACAAGCCAAAAAAAGAGAATTTAATAGATATTTTTCAAAGATTTTGTAAGTTTTTTCAACAGCATCACATGCCTCTAGCTGAAACAGTTTCCCATCCAGTGAAATGCACCAGTGTGCATTGTATCTTTGCCTGCCTAAAGGTAATAAATGTTTAATAGGCTCCTTCATGCACTGCTCTTAAATTACAAGGGCCAAGGTGAGAAGGCACAAAAGCTGGAAAACAATACAATTGACATCATTGGACCTTTTTTTTTTGCTTCTTCCAATAAACAGGAATAAAAGGCTAAAACAAATCCTTATAACTCAATTCTGTCAACAAAATAGATCTGCACAAGGACTTGTTGATTTTGTAATTGCCAGGAAAATACCTGAGATTTCTGACATCCTTTTTGCTGCTAAAAGCAACTGTATATGTCATTCTTATAATAACTAGGTATGCCCCAGGCATAGCAGGGTTATGATAAAAGCTCCAGAATGTGGAAAGAAATCAATTTTGAAATCAAGGTGAGATGAAGGGGAAAAAACTATAGGTCAAATGACTATGTTTTTAGCATCTGTCAAGTTTTGAGTAGCATTTGAAAAAGAAAGCTGCTTTAGGAAATCTGCCAAAATATTTTGAAAATTGTAGAGTTCTTATGGAGAAAATAGTTGTTTTGCCTTTAAAAAGGAATAGAAAATTGCACTTTGACAATTTATGAAGATGAGAGAAACATAACTATTATTTTATTTCAGAATGCTTGATTCCAGAGGAAAGCCTTTAAAATTGCATCAACCTTAGAAGAGATTAAACTGTAAGACCTAATTACTATTTAGCAGGATTTTAGCAGTAGCTTTTAAAAAACACATATCTGCTGTCACTATATTTGCATAATCTCAAAAATAAATTTTAAAATATTATGCCTGGTTTGACAGTCTTCCAGAAGCAAATTGGTACTGGAATAAAGCACATCCTACCAGGCAGCATCAGAATGAAAAAATGACTAAAGCAGCCTCATTCCTGAAGAAGAAGAGACTTAGTTAAAACACAGGCCTTTGATATTTATGGAAAGAAAAACTTTCAGAGAGATATAAGATAACTTAGACTAATAGACCTCCTCAGCGCTTACTATTATTTGTTTTCCTAAGATACTGAGGGGCTTTTATTTTTTGAAAATGATGCATTATTTTGGAATAAAAAACCAGACACACTAAATTGCATTCCAGCCATCTTATAAACTAATCCCAGCAAGGGCCATGAGAGTTTTTGTCATGTTTCAGTGGAGTTAATTCACATCCACTCTATGCAAGTTAATAGCGTAAAAGTTCTTGTCTGTTAGTCCCAACTTTTAGTCTCAGAGCTGACTATTGATGAAGTACATTATCCACACATTTGCTATCAGTGGAGGGACAAGGGACACTATACATGGCCATTCTAATACCAGTACATAAACCAGCACAAGGATATGTGGTTTAGCTCATGGTTGCAGTCTCCCCTGAGAAACACAAATGTGATGGGATATGGTTACTCTTCAACACTGGAAGAAGAGAGAATGAAAAATAAAGAAAAGCTCTCTTATGAGCACCAATAAGCAGAAGTAGTTGAAAAGATCTCCTACTTATTAAGACTGTCACTAGTAGTCTTAATATAAATTTATTTCATTGAAAATTCTTGTTATTGTTCCTTATGAATAGAAGTCTACAAGGATAGGCCCTGTAAGTAGAGGCATCGTGGGATTTCCCTGATTAATTGTCCTTTTGTTGGAGATGAGAAGTATTTGGCAGTCTATGATCTTTGCATACAAACAGCAGCGATGGCAATGAGTCTAAGATTGAGAAAGATCATATGGCTAACATAAGGAGTTTTAACTTAAAAATTTTTAATTAAATATTGAATGCCAAGCTGGACTCAGAAGAAGAAATAACTGACATTTAATTAACCTCGTCAGAAAATAAATAAAGAGATAAATCTTTCCCAGCTTATATGTTAAGACAAACCAACTGCTCAAACACATCTACTTTAACTTTTGCAACCTGTACATATTTGGAGTGAATATTTTCCTTATTCTATTTTATGGCAGTCAGAGACAGAAAAAAAGTCAAACCTTCATGACACATTTGAAGAATACCTTTAAATTGAATGCCATAATCACTTCATCTGTGCTGTATTGCCCTACTAGATATTCTTGAATTTGGAGAGAATCTACTTGCAAAATTCAGGGTACTGTAAATACAGTGGATAAGCCCTATGCCACCACATTAGAAAGTGGCAATTTTGCTAAAGGAAGCAATATATTGTACTGTGAACATCCATACCTAAGCAGTTATTTACTTCTTCTTTGCTTAGCTATGTTTTTAGAGTTAGAAAATATTTCTAAACACAATTCAATTTTGTAAATTCAATTATAAAATTATTTAAAGGAAAAAACTTTATCACTACAGTGGTTAGTTTGTGACACTGCAATGTATAATATAGTGTCCTAAAATTACTTAAATGGGATGTGAAAAGAGTGGATTTTTGTGTTTGTGGTAATATATAATAGTGCCATTAATAAAAAGGGATGACAATAAGTTTCAAAGAAATTGTCTTTTACAGACCTTTATAGAATTTTTCAAGTAAGTACTAATTAGGCATTTCTTGGGTTAAAAATATTTATTTAATTTTGCCATCAGAAAGTTCAGAAAATAATGCTACCAGATATTATTTTGTATTAAAAAAACACATGTATTATTTTTGATACCTTTCCACATAGTCCAGCAGTCGAGAACAGTGATTAGAAGCAGGAGCATCATGACCTCCAACTGCATAAAGAAAGCCATCACATGTAGCCACTCCTACACCTCCTCTTCTCTTACACATAGGAGCACACATATTCCATTTATTTGTGTGAGGATCATAATATTCCATTGAACTCAAACATGAACTTCCATCACGACCTCCAACTGAATATAACCTAAGAGAGTCCACACAAGTAAAAATGTTGATAAAGCAAGAGCTCAGAATTGCAGAAATAAAAACAAGGAGTATCTGTTCTTTTATCCGACATCAAAAAATAGAAAAATAAGAAAATATATAGTATTTTTAAATCATGTGAATCTCATATAGTGAACAAACACAGATGTTACTATCAAATTTATTACCAAACTCACATGCTATTTAGCGCTTTGTCCACCTGAATAGAAAGGAAGATATTTCTTTCTGCTGATGGATATTTTCATTCTTTCGTTACTGCATATACAGTCAAGAGCACAACAAATGAAATGCAGGTATGTCTCTAAAGGTTTAAAAATCATGTAAGCAGGGTTGTTGCCTAAGCTCATCATCTATGAGATGGAAGGGCTAATTTATAATTGGTAATCCAGACAAATAAGAAACATGCAATGCATTTATTATACTTTCTTTGTTTTTGCTGTGCATTGAAGTATTAAGAATTACAAACAATACAGAAAATTAGATTTGATATTCAACAAATTCCACATTAAGATATATCAATGGGAACTCATGTTCAGAATTCATTTTACACTTTACAATATAGTAGAGATCAAATATAAAATGTGTTGCAGATAGGAATATCATGTTATGTTTTAAACATGGATTTTTAAAAAGTACTACCTCAGTCTCAAGGCTCTTGCTTATGCTGAAGAAAAGTCTTACCCACACTACCAGTAACACGTCTACATTGCAAGAAAATTATAACCCCCAAGCACTGTGTTGCTTTTCTTCATCAGAATGTTTTATGAGGATTGAGTTATGTTGGAAAGTCATGGACAACTTCTGAAGAGTATTTTAAACTTGAAATGATAAAAATGTGGTTTAACAGAAAAGATGTTGTGTTTGTAAGTATCTGCAGGCAAGAAACTTGTTTCGTTCTACTCTTTATAATGGGTCCCAGGAGGAAATGGTTCTGATTGTTCTTTCCCACTAATACCATTCTGTATTCATTCCTTATATGAATCTTTTTGCAGTCTGTTGCCTTTTATACAGTGCCTGGAGATTAACTAATAGAAACACAGGCTATTTTAAAGTCCAACCACTAAGCAATTTTGGATGTGAAAGCTGTCTCTGTAAAGCAATTACTCATTTGGAAGCTTTTACTGTCCTAAGCACTCCATGAATTCAGAGCCATTTAAATGTGCATTTGCCATTACGTTTCATTGGTATGGATGCTGATGAATAAGGAAGTGCTGTACAACCACTAAATTTGTCACTGAAGCCTGAGAACATTTTGCTAGTGCCTGACAGACATACTTGTGCTCAGACTAAAGCACCCAGGAGAATCCATACTCCTCTATGAGAGATACTAAAGCAAATACACTTTTTTAACAACAATTTCTTTGGATCCAGACTTAATAAATTTAGCTTTCTTTATGATTATCAGATCTCTGCAGATGAAATCAATATTAAGGCAACCAAATGTGTTAATCTATGGATGTCTACAGCGTCTAACTTGCTGTTACAGTCAGAGTAGGCATCTGAGCCTAAAAGAACAGCACTAACAAAATTTAAACATGTGACCAAAACCAGTTACATTAACATAAATGTAAATATAAGCATTTACATGTAGGTGAATGCAAGGTCTGCAAGGATGTTATCTTTATTTTCAGAGATGTGACTTGGTTAAGCTACCTACAGACAGTGATAAAACATTTTTTGTGACACTTAAGGTATGTTGACATTCCTTCCAGGCTGAGAGATATGGAAAATAGTACACAGTAGAAAAATTCATGACTGAAGCAATTTAAATGGCAGTAGACAATTACATGTCAGTAAATGAATTGATCCCCAAAAATATAAACCATGATTAATACTTCTGAGATTTTCAAATCTATTTCTAAGTAGATATTTGGACACGCAAACACTGGACACTGCTTAAAAAATGAAAAGCACCAACACTTCTGCAGACTTCAGTGCAAATGATCTTGTGTACCCCTAATCAAAACACCCACTGCTTTGATATTTCTTCTGGCATGAAAAGTTCTTATTTATCCCATTGTCTTTCAACTGAAATAAATCTATAAGCTGATATTTGCACACTGAAAGTGGAACATACTTTCTCATTCCTCTACTCCAATTAAGACAGCTAATAAAATATAGCTGAAGGCACTCGAGTTTCTGGTAAAAAGATAGCAAATGCTGTTCATAAGCAGCTGATAAAACTTTCAGCCAGTGATTGGGATCACCTAGTCTTTTGCTAAAATGTGCTCTGCTATTCAGAACAAAATTCATTTTCAAAATCATATTTTAGAACTAACATTTTAGAGTTTGATTGTGTTTCTATCTCTGCAAGGAATCATTAATTTTTTTTTTTTTTTTTAATTTCACAAAGGTAAAATAAAAATAATTCAGATAAATTAAAGTTGGAAATCAAGTAATTGTTTTAAAGCTCTGATTGTGGTTGAGCTTGAACACTTCAGTCAGGAACTGCTTCCAGTCTTCAACCAAATTTCCAAATCCATGTTCACAAAGGCCCCAAATGACTGGAGAACAACTCTGCAACAAGCACTGAATATTTGGGATACTGTACAGCTATCTGAAACTTTTGAAATACTTATAACCAAATTTGTTTAGTAATCTTACTTCCTTCTTAGTGCTTAGGGTCCTATTTTATTAGATGACTTCAAATTAATACATTTTTTAGCTTTGTCTAGCTTGGCAACAGTTTGTAATAAAATTTCTACAGGGAAAAGTATAATGTATTTCTCTGAAATAGCTGAATTACTCTTCATCGTGTATCCCATCAAAACTAGAATTATTATAAGATAATAATCATATATCTCTGCTTAGAGAGAGAGATCAACAAGGAAAAGAAAGCATCCAGTACTGAGTGCTTTTATCTCCACAGTGAAAGTTCTGCCTGTGGAGATATTACAGATTTCTATTCCTAAATGGCCTACATTTCAGCTGATTCAGACACTTGCATAGATATGAAATTAGACCAACCTCAGCCTCTTCTGTCTTTTCAGGGTTTTTTCACTTCTTGTACTCGGATGGAGAGCGATTCCTGAACATTCATATAGATACACCTATATGTATAATTGGCTGGAAAAATGAAGTAGAGGTTTCGAAGTAGGAAACATTAGGAGAAATCATGACCAGCTGGATCAAAAGCATTTATCTCAGTTCTGCCATTACAAACCTTTGATAACTACTCCAAAAAGCCAGTTTTAAATTCAGTTTGACAAGCCAACCTCAAAAGACCAGACTGCCTTTGATGTGAGGCAGTATGGCTTGTGAAAACAGTTGAATCATGCCCTTGCTGCATTTCTAATGAAGTTTTCCCTTTCAAAATTCTTTCACTATGAATATCAAAGACCTTATCCAGTCTTTTGCTTAGGCCCTTTTGTACCCTTTCCTGGCCTTTCAGTGTGTCTGAAAGAGCAGCAGAGAATTACTCTGGCACAAGATATCTGGTTGGTAGAAGTGAGGGGACAGTAATAATTTTCATCAGTGCTGGACTACTGTATTGCTGAAACAGTCCATACCTAGTCCATACCTAGGAGTCAGACTGTAGGAGAGGAGAGATATTTATCCATGCTGCCTTGATTAAGCCAATGTAGCTCACTGGCAAAAGTTGAAAATACAATAATTTTGTGAATGGAAAGCATTAATGAAGTCTTATTTCTGTGTGCAAATTTGGAAGGGCATTTCATGTGTTTGTAATGCAGTAGTGAAATAAATTAAAAATAGAATTTGACCAAAAAAAATAGAAAAAAAAAAAAAGTCATAGAGTAGGTTCCTGGAATTAAATGAATAGTGACTACTGATAAGTTAGATGGGAGTCCCGAGAACTTGATCTAGTAGATGGTGTTTCTTCCCATGGCAGGGGAGTTGGAACTACAGATCTTTGAGGTCCCTTCCAACCCAAGACATTCTATGATTCTGTGGCATAAAATATTGAGACAAAAACACCCTTTGCATAGATCATATCATTATGACAGAGCTTGACTTCCTACACTAGAAATTTTAGTTTCATTGTTTTCTTCTAAGAGTCACGCATATTTATCTGCCTTGTATCTTTTTAAGGCCAGCCTAGACCCACAGAAAAAAGTAAACCTGTGCAGAGTCTCTTATTTTACAGGGTGGATGTAAAATAAGTTAAATCTTGCATGAAAAAGAGAGGATATGATGCACTTTGAATTAAATTGTACATTCACTGAGCTGCATGAGACCTCCATGTAGGAAACATGAATTTGTGTGCAAAAGTACAAAAGATCAGACCAGGGCACTGAATTAGTAATAAGCCTTAATGATTCTGCTAAGAGAAAATGCCACAGATAGTTTATTATATGATGCATGAAAGCCAAAGGGGCAGAACTCCTGGAGGAGGTTGTAATCAGCCACACAATCAAGTTTTGTAGGTGGTTATATGAATGTAATACATTGCTAATTCTCTCGTGCCGAACACTGAACTACTATTAAGGACTTTGTGGAATTATTAACCTTTGTGTCTCCAAGGTCAGTCCAAAGCAATTATATTCCTGGTGAGTGACTAACTATAAGATGATTTCGAGAACCTTTCTTGAGCTCACACTAATTTGGTTTAAATTTTGCTATTTTTCTTAAAAATGAAGGTTCAGCAGGCTAAACTTTCTGATAGTAACTTTGTAATAGTGCATAATAATAGTAAGGGATATTTTAAACTAAAGCAACTGCTGTTTACAACAGGCACAATATTGATCTAAATAACACAAAACATTCTACTGCACATATGCAACATCTCTATTGGCCAGCTTTCTGTGTTTCCCATTCAAAATGAAACAGAGAATAGCTGGGAAAGCACTGCCAAAACAATAATCTAATTTATGAAAATCCATTATTAAATGAATCCAATGATTGCATAAGTGGTGGAACTGAATGAATGTAACTGAGTACAAATAGATAAATAATTATTAAAAAAAAAACCATCCTGAAGCTACATAGTTATTAAAGTCTCTATACCTAACTAGTAAAATTGAAAATGTAACAAATTAATTTGCATGACTTCAAAGGGAAGAATAATAAATATGTATATGCAGATGCATTTTAAAGTAATTATTAGTATGTTCTATTTCTACCAGTGCTTAAGCAGAATTAATAGAATATGGAATCTTATCTAAATTCTATCTGCTATAGTTAAGCAAGAGGCAAAATTTTACATTACCAATTAATAATAAATAATTACTTAAAGGACACAACCAGAAAATCAGGGTTTTTTTATGTTGGACTGTCTTTCAACAAAAATACGAAAAAATATCAGTATCTAAGGCAAACAGGAAAAAGGAAGGAAACATAATTGGTGGAGACAGATGAGGCTTGCCAAACAACTCCAGTTTTAAAGATGTTGGATTAGATTAAGAGGATCTATGCTTAGGTGCCTGTAAAAGAAAATATCTCTGGGTCAGCTTATGCATCCTGCCTGTAGTGTTGGCATTGCATTTTCCTGCTTAAGATAATCACCAGTCACAGGCACAGCAGCCTATGGAGGACACCAGCTTGGAGCAGCAGGTTAATTCCCAAAGGGCTGCAGCCCATAGACAGCCCATGACGGAGCAAGGGAAATGTGTGAGGAAGAAGGAGTGGCAGATAGAAGCAATTATGTTCTGACCACAACCCCCATTCCCCATCCCCCGGCACCATTCGGGGTGGGGCTATAAGATTATACAAGACGTAAATTGAGCCTGGGAAAGGGGGGAAGAAAGCTGGTATTTTAAAATTTGGGGTTGCTTCTCACTAACCAGGATCTATTTTTATTAGTAATAAATTGCATTAATTTCGCCCAAGTCAAGTCTATTTCCCTGTGACAGCAATTGATAAGTGATAAGATAGATATTGATGGGGAATAACATTCTCTTGCAGCATTTCTCCTTGCTCTTTTACTTTCCTTCAGAGACAATGAATACGTATAAAACTTTTTTTTCCTCAAATAAAAGTAAAATATTATTTAAAAGAATTCTTACACAGTTATATTTTTAAAAGTTAAGATTAAACAATTCCTTGCTTTTTGTCATCTATCATATACCAACAATAGTGTGTGGTATTTAATAAAAACAACAGGAGCAGGGCGAAGTATCAAGTTCACTATAGCGCATATTTGAGGACATGGCAATCAATAAAGGGCAGGACTCTCTTCTTCTTAACTCCACAAGATGTTACCATGAGATTGAACTGCTTGCCAGTGTGTGTCAAAGTCATTACTTTTGACACTTAAGGCACTGCTGTGATGTTTTACCATTTAAAGTCAGCCTGTGGGTCATATCAACAGCTGAGTATTTTATCCTTTTGTAACACAGATTTACTGATATTTGCTAAAGGGATCAAAACTAAAGGGCCAGACTTTCTGCCATGAAAGCTACAGTTGCTTCAAAAAAATATTGATAATTTTGAACATACCAGTAGAAACTAAGGAACATTTTTGCAATGCAGTCTTTGTGGCCATAAATAGAGCAGTATAGAAAAACATGAGTTATGGTAGTGACACAAAAATATTTGGAATAACATAAATCTGTATGATACGGAGAATGTCTTTGAGGTGTATGTACTTCTGATGAAAGTGTGTAAACTTTATTTCATTTCTACTTTGAACTATACCATTAGCATAAAATATGTTCTGAAAATAAATTAGCATAAAGGTTTAGTGTTCTTAGGGAATGTGTGGTTCATGTATTAGAGAGTTTTTAATAGAAGGCTAATAAATAGCTATGGTATTAGCTATAAATTTGGAGGCATTTACATTTTAAGTTATGGAAAGGGTTAGTATTTATTGGATTGAAGGTGTCAACTAGATTTTTTTTTCTTCTTGAGTTTAAAAATTAAGAAATTAGGAAAATCCTGAAATAGTAAGTGATAATTTAAAAACATTTCTGGAAAAGATAAAACTTTTCCATACTGTTGGTTCCTTGGTGCTTCTAACTTATACTGTAGAAAAGTACTATTGCTTCAGCTCTATCTGCTGACAACCGTAAAATGCTAGTCTTACATAGTATAAATTGTACACTAGTTACACATCACTTATGTCAGCCCTAAAGAAGAATTCAAATAAGTCATCCCAACCTCTGACTCATTAGCTGCATATAAAAAGCACCATCCTCTCCCAGTTTTTTCAAAGTGTAAATCTGCCTCCCACATTTAATATTTTAACACTCATATCTATTTATATCTATTTATATCTATCTCATACTTATATCTATTGCTGACCTGAGGAAGTTCATGCACTCTTTCTCTTCCAGTCTGTGCAACAGGGTTGTTAACAGTAACAAGGCAAAAAGGATGATGCTGTTTCAATACCAGAAGGAACTACAGACCATGTTTCATCCCAGGAAATTCGAAACTCATGGCAAGTCCTACAACACCTACCCAAGTATTTTAAAAATTGATAAAGACATCAAGTTAAAAATAAATAATTTATAGAGAGAGAGAGGAAAGATAACACACTCCACTCTTGCATTACTGTTGGACTATGAGAAACACATGAAGATGAAGGTGATGGAATCTCCAAAGCCTCAGTATACATTGTTAGTGGTACCCAGAACCCATTGTTAATTTGGGAAAACAAAAATATTACTGAAAAGGAAAATTCTCAGATTCCAGTCTTTGGTGATGCATAAAAACACATATTACCCTTTCTATGAATCCAAAAACAGGCATTTAGAACCTGATGAGAGTTTTGTGGACACGATCTTATTGTCCCCATATTATTTTTATTCCATCTCAGTTTTCCCAGCTGTATTGTAGCTATTTTGTGCATCTGTTCCTTTGCCAGCTCTAACAGTTTTGTTGCTTTTCTTTGGTATGGCAGGTGTTCTTGATAGTCACAGTATACACTATATGAGCTTTGCAATTTCACTTGAACCTCCTCCAGTATAGATGACCAGAATTCCACACAGTAAGCCAAATAACATAAATATTTCCAATATTAATTAAACTTCATTTTTGATTCAGTAGCATTTCCTTTTTTTCCCCCCTAGATTTCTTCTTCTGTTCTTTTTCTGTGCTAACAACATACAGAGCTTTTTTTACCTCTTCTTTCACTTCTTAACATTAATTTTCTTCAAACACAAGGCTTGTTAATTCACATACAAACTACTAAATATTCTATTTGTGTTGCTTCTTAAGGTCATCCCAATATTTCCATATTCATGTGTCCAATATGAAACACATGATATTGTCCCCTTTGGTGACACTTTGAATTGTCTGGTAATTTAACTAACTTGCTCTTGCTGTTGGACTCTTTTAACCCAAGACAGATCTTTAAAGAATTCCAGAGATAACTGTGACATCCTAGTTATTGCATACAGTCCTTTTCTTCTTCAAATCCCTGTACTATTCACCTCTTTTTTCATCTTAAATATTTATTTCCTATGTAGCAGCAGATCAATTGTTCTGTTGAAATTCTGGTAAAATAAATTCATCACGTGTCTTTTATCTAGAAAACAATCTACATCTTTTATTAGATGTTCTCACTGCCCCTTATGACTAGGAAGACATTTAAGAAAATGAATATTGCCTGTGTTCTTCATTGAAGGATAGTAACTATTCTATCTTCTTACTCTGGGAAATCTGGCGGTAACAACCTGGTGACCTTTGTGCTGGGAGAAGAAGGTACTCCATTAAGCACTCCTGGGTAAAACAGGAGTAGCTTTGAAATGTAATAAGGCAACATGATTATAGAAAAGAACCCTGTCAAATGGACTACTTTTAAAATTTTAGAAAAAGTACTTCAGATAGTTATTTTTCTGAATTTCTGAGAAATTCAGTAGGATTTTATTGCTTCGATAATTAAATCTTTTTCAAATTAGAATATGATACACATGTTGACATGCATTTTCATGTTTTAGGAAAGATGTTGATATAAGAATTTCAGTTTAAATTTAAAAATGTATTTCAGTGAAATAAGATTAATTTCTGTGCACCGTTTTGCCAAATTCAGATAGCATTGTTTTCAATTTGTTTGAGCAGCAAAATAATTAATAATTTCCTTGCATGGTAAGTAATGAGCTTCAAAAACACTTCAATACATTGGGAACTACTAAGAGGTTACTTACAAATCAATCACCTCACTCAGAGCCTGAGGGGATGAATATGAAAGCTTTAATTTTTTTATTTATTTCCATCATAAGCTGATAGAAAAATACAGTTTTCATTTTTCTGCTTAAAATTAATTTAAATTGAAAACAAATTAAGCCAACCATAAAGCAATGGAAGATCACAAATGGAATAGTTTCCCACATTAAAACACAAAAGAAGAGGGTATATTTTTTCAAGTGTTTTAAGAAACTCACATTTGAAATATTTAGCATCCAGTATCCATTGTATGTGAAGTGCCCAAAGCAGTGTGAGATGCATGCATAGAATAGTTTATAACTCTCTCACTTCAAAGACCATCTAATGAATTTCATTTATTTTTTAATTCACTGCAGAAGAAAGAAATCATAATGAATAACCAAGAAAAAAACTCCTCAGAACTTCCATACTAAAATATTTTTTCCTTTGCTGAATGTTAAATCCAACATCTTATTTCTCAATGAGATATCCATTTCCAATATCCTGAGGAATGCAGCACATGTCAGTTGTGTGGAACAGCAATGTAGCAAGAATAGCACCGGGGAGTTGAAAGGTTTGGTCCTTACATATGTTTTCAAGTTGCAGATCTTGGCATATGGGATATTTTAAAGATGGTTACTCAGATAAAATGAATAAAAATCAATAGCATATTTGTATTTGTTGCAGTGAGACCACCGCATGTTGGTTTTCAGTGGTGTCCATCCTACCTTTCTGGGGCACAGATAACATTTCTTTTAATTTAAAACTTTCATATGAGTCATGCAAAATTCAACTGAGTATCTATTAACTGGGAAGCATTAAATATATGGTCAGCTGTACGAAAGAAACAAAGCTGGAATATATATGCATAATCATATGCAGCTCTTCATGACTTTAGATCAATATTTCCAGGGTTATTTGTCTAGATGCTGCTTCCACTAGTTGGCTGCAGGGCTTGTGCACCATTGAAACCAGTTTCTTGTAGAGTAACAGGGTTATTAAAGTAGTTTTGACCATTTGATTTACTCTGGAATATTTCAATGCCACTGCAACTTAATAAGGGAAAGCAATGACAATTAAGCTTTATTGGTTTTCAAAATAAGTGTTTCATACCCTACTCACTTGCCATTTAATGCTGCTACTCCAACAGTGCTTCTGGCAATTGACATACTTGCCACAAATGTCCACTGCTGACTTTGAGGGTCCCACCTCTCAACTGTGTTCAAATAACTCCAACCATCATGTCCTCCCACTGCATAAATAGGCCCTTCAAGCACTGTAACTCCTAAAATGGAGGAGAAAGTGAGAGAAGATAAAAGTATGTTTCCTGTATCAGTAGTGAAAAATAAAAAAATTTCCAAACCACAACCAACAAATGAACTTGTATATTCAAAATGAAAAAGGAAGCACCAATCTGAGATTTGATTAATTAAGAACTAACAAACAGGAACAAAATTAATGCCACTCCACATGGCTCTATGAAAAACGTGTCTTGTCAAACAAACAATTTCATTTCTTGAGAAGACTGTTTGCTTCATAAAATAATCTGTCAATGATGTGATCCTCTTAGGTTTCTGTATCACCTTTAGTATCTCATTCTGATCATGTATTAGCTCTTTAGAATAGCAGTAAAGCACATAATAGAGTATGGACTGGATATCTGGTAGATCTCAGATTACTGTCAGCCTAAGAGGGATGAATGGAATTGCTTCTACAGTGGTTGAAGTCTGTTTTTTCACCATTTTTATCAATCATGTAGAAGAAAACATCAATTTTTCAGTAGCAGGAAGCTTGTGGACTGGTACACAATCAAAAAACACATTCAAAGGCTTGAGCAAGTAATTAGACTGAGAAATTTAAGCTGCTTCCTCAGTTTTACTCTATCAAAAAAAAGAAATAACCACACCTTCACAGAAAAATAATGTTGGCTATATGAGGATTCTTTTATCTACTGAAGAAAAGTAAAACAAAATGTAAAGTGTGAAGATCGAAGTTGGAAATATTTAAATAAGAAACAATTTTTTAACTATGAGGGGTTTGAATCACCCGGTAGAAGGAATTGATGAATTCTCTATCTCATAGTCTCTTCAGTTAAGCTTAGAGGGCTCTGGAAGATAAGTTATAGCTAAGAACATTTGTTACAAGACAGTGAGCTCAGTAATTCCATTCTATGAATCCATGATCCTAAATGAACATCGCTCTGAAAAATCTCAGGCTAAATCCAGTCCTATTTCTAAGTCAATGTCTTTTTTTTTTCCTCACTCCATTTCACACGATTTGAACTCATCAAAAAGTCAGAAAACAGTAGATCATTAAAGTTTCGGAGAATGGCTTTATTTTTTCTTGCAGAAAAGTCTCCCTAATTTAAACCAATGCAAAGTTTCCTCTTTCTGTGTAGGAATGTTTTGTTCCATTTCAGAAAGTAATTAACTAAAAGTTTATTTGACTTTAAAACTATATTTATCAATGAGTTTGAACATGTTTCATCTCAGTGTTCACAGAAATGGTTCCTGCACTTTGGGTGTTGATTTTCATTTGTCAGTATTTTTTAACTTAAAAAAGAAAGGAATTAAAAAAACCATGCTTCTTCCAAATGAAGGTTGAACCACATCTTTTTCTATAGAACTCATTCTCCAATTGTTTTCATTGTCTTGCTTAGAAATTCTTTCTATTCAATCACATGCTCCAGTTATAATTTTTCCAGAATATTAAAGTGGATATTAAATTGAAGTCATGATCCATATAGCTCAATATCTTATCTCAGAACACAATCAGTAACAACGTGTGGGAAGATGTGTCAGTGTTCACATAAAAATTACAGAATTATATGATAATATATGTAGTTTGGGGGTGGTTTTTTGTTTAGTCGAGTAGCTGATATTTTTAAATATTATTAAATCCTGAACAAAGAGGTTTACATTGTCAAAAAATTATTTACTATGATTTCTTATAAAAATATGGGACTCCTTAGCTTTTCATCTATATACTCTTTGTTAAATGCAAAGTTGTGGAAAATCAAATTCTTTTTGGAATAACAAAATGAATCATATTCAAAGAAAGTTCAGGGGGGTAAACATTTCTATACACATACATGTACACATTATTTGTGTCTAGACAAACACACGAACCCTCTCTCACCTTCGCACATAAACAGAGTTGTATTATTATGCAGTGAATTTCACAAGGAATCTATGATGCACATAAAAACACATCTCATCAGTTTTGAAATTTCCAGCCTTTACTTCCTCAAATAACTTATTTGCACTTTCAGTAGGATATAATGAGTTTTCCTCAATTACTCTTTCTATCTCATTCAGTATTTCCTTTTTTTTTCCAAGTCCTTCATATTTGAGTTTATTCTCATCTATTTCCTGTTGGAAAGTAAGCCATCACAATTATTTCAATTATTTTTGTAGGAAATTTGATTTTCCCTTAATCAAAATACCATTCTTCCTGTGTTTTCATGGATTTTTACTTTTTTTTTTTTTTAATGACAATGAAAACTGATAAACTCATTGCATTAATATAATGTTACTTTCTCTCTGCATTTCTTGTTATACCCTTGTAACTGAGCTTTATACAGAAAATAGTCTTCAATGGCTTCTCTGTTCTTCTCATGAGAACTTTTCTGAGTTTATACAATGCAGATAGAACCCTGGATGCACAGTTCCTTCTGAATTTTTTCCCCATTGCAGAAACCAACATACTGCCCTCAGTATTTTCTGACACCCTTTTGTGGAAGCTTCTCTACAAACTGTTGCATCTCTTGGGTGCCTCTGTTACCTGTGCTCAGACCCACATACCTATGAAGCCCCACAGTCTGATTCTTATGTTTTGTAAGAAGACAGGTTGGCAAAATTCCAAGCAATGCAAAAGTATTTTCCTTCCCCATTAGGCAGTGCTTGCACCATATGTTTCAAAATATTCTAATGAGTAGTAACAATAATGTAATCATCTCCCCCAAGGAAATATATAAATACACATTTTATATTACAGCAGACTGTGTCATATATGAAGAATTCAGTATTCAGGCATTGAATTCAAGCATTTGACTTCATTCTTAGGTACCAGAGTTTCTCTGTGATTTTTATATCACACATATGGACTAAAGGATAGTCCCAAAGGTGTTGCTTGTAGCCTCCTTATCCCACAGGATGGATTGCAGTACATCTCTTCTCTGACTGGAAGTACTGAACAGTCCATAACAACAGCAAATGGCAACACCACAATCTTAAGGGACACATTCCCCAAGATCACAAAGCAAAATATTTTCCAGTGAGATTGATGAAACAAGACTATTCTCTTTTCTAAATGTTCCAGATCATTTGTTTTAATAGAAGAAAAAAATTAAATTCATTGTAAGTAGTCTGTGCTGAAATGTCAGAGTTCCAATCCTATTAGCACGCTGTAGAATTCCTCCTCCTTAAAGAGCAAAGGTACTGAACTCTATATATCTTTTATTTTTTCTAAATGGTGCAGCCAATTTCTGCTTGGTCTCTTGAGATTTCTCATCGTTTTGTAGTAAAGATACTGAATAGTGTGTTAGAAGATCAGAGTTCATTTCAACTTCATGAAACAGATTTTCGTGTTCATTATGTGTCCTAGAGTGAATTGACGTCAGAGTACATAATTTTGTTTTCTGTCATCTATGCCCACAAGATAATAAAAATCCACCTAGATTTACATTCAGAATATAGATAATGGTTTTTTGTTAAAAATATATTATACAGAATGAACTTTTCCTGTTCCTAAATGAGAAAATAACTATTTCCAGTGACACTTAAACTCTTATTTGTCATTAAGCAAATTGGATGGAAGAATAATACTGTTAGCTCTTTCAGGACAGTTTGCTAAGAGAAGAGAAAGAACAGGAGGCCCTCATAGTTTTTCTTCCTGTACCTCATCTTCAACAATTTCGCAAAACCAGTTTAAGACACAAGAAAAGAAGAAATCTTCTTGGATTTAATATTTCACATGATACTAGCGCTCTGTTGTTTTTTGACAAAAGCAATAATATATTCAGACAGGGACTATTTTACTGTAAGAGAATTACATTAAATAACCAAAGTTATTATTTATAGATAAAGAACAAGAAACTGGAAATTGGTGGAATCAGATATCACTTTTTTAATTTGTAGAAAATAATAATTCTGGCATCGAGGGAGTAATTTCTTCTACCCATCTTTTGATGAATTACTTTCATTTACATGACGCTGCAAACAGTTTGGCTTTCCTAGTTCTCACTGAGTTGGAGAGCTGAAGCAACTACAAACATCCCTTTTAGGAAAGGAAGCAACTTTGTTTTCTTGAGAGGAGACATGTTTTCAGCAATATATTGAGTAGTTAAGTACTCTGCAGTAAGTACAGTGCAGAGAAACCTTAATGTTTTCCTGAACCAAAAAAGTACCTGGAAAATAATTCTTCTAAGCATTTTAACTTAGGAATTTGTAAAAGTAAACAGTATTAATTTTAAACTAAAAGAGATCTAAAAAATTAATTGTCCAGTTTGCAATGGCAGGCATTTTCTATTTGATTGCCCTCACAGAGCTATGCAGCAAAACCCCTATTACGCCTAATTAGGTGCTGAGATCTGTAAAGTTCCAATTATTTATACTCGAAGACTGGAACGGGACTTTAAATTGCTTTTCTGTAATGTTACAAAATAAAGGAAAACTGCCCATCATATTTTTAACTCTGCATTTCCTTATCTGCCTGATGGACTTAATTTTACAGAGTGAAATTTTAAAAAGTGTAATTTTTTTGTAAAACAACTGTAAATGTAGTTTCATACAAACACTTGGATACAAAATGTCAAAGAAAAAAAAATCTGTGGTGCTAGCTTTACTGTAATCTCTGCATTTTGATATTTGTAGAGACATGAAATTTTAACTGGGAAGGGTATACTTGTATCTAACACCTTATTTTTTAAATAAGGACATTAGCTTTCAAGAAGATAACAGACATATGCTGTATCATGACATTGAAGGTAAGAAGACAAATCAGTGGTTTGGTATCCAAGTATTAAACCGGATCAAATAACACTCAGACTTTATTCTACCCCCTTTTAAGCTCTGCATTTATTTAGTGTCCAGGTAGAAGCACCTTTCTAACAACCTTCTTTCTCACCCACACCCATAGAAGCATATTTATACAACTTTGCATTAATCGTAATTAATATTGCTGCTTTTTCTTACTCTGTTCTTTCCCCCTTTGCATCTTAAACCACTTTTCTTCCATAATAGTGGTGCCAAAGAAAGTAAAGTCCAATTTGCTTTAAGTTATGCACCATGAATTAAATGATGAATTAAACCTCATATTTACTTCTCAAAGCCATTATATTAACTGAGCATGAAATACAAATACTGTTCTTTGGATGCTGCATATAGGACTGCCATAGGCCAAGCTTGGAAATTAGTGTGTCATTAATTGGAGAATTAGACCTGATCTACCTTCTTTGTGAATATTCAGTGACTCAATTTTGAAAATACTTATTCCTATGTAAATTCATAAGCAAGTATCAAGGCTCATTTAAAGAATTATATCAATGTCACTGCCCTCTTGGGCCAGAAGATATTACACTAACATGCTAATATAATGCAAATTTATAGAAGCAAAGATCTGCCTGTCAACCCTTTATTTACATTCAGTTTTGCAGATAAGACACTAGATCCTCAACTCTGCCAAACTATTATCCTGAGAACATGACTCAGAAATTATTATAAGTGTTGCTGTTATGATTTGTAACTCTTTAGTGAATTGGGTCATGATCCACTACTTACTAAAGGTGCAGAGTACAAAGAAAAGGTACTTAACAACTCAGAAAAAAAATCCCTCTAATGTTCCCCATGATTAGGAGAAAAATCCAAAGCAAAAATCTAATACACATTCAAATCAATATTGCAGAGAAAATACTTTAAAACGCTCAGGGCTTATGTCTACCCACAGTGAAAGCAGTCAGAATGGCATATTTTTCCTGAGATTTAACATGAAACAATAACAATAATTTAACTATATAGAGGTATATAGTACAGTCGATGTTGCTTAAAAGAAAGATTCTCAAACTAATCTCTTAATAGCTGTTTCTGGGGTAAAAAATACAGCTATATCAGAGCATTGCTGTGTTCTGGTAAGCTAGTCTGTTGAGGAACTCTCCTACTCAATGCTTAGGTGGCTATAGGTTTGGGCGTTTTTGTTTGTTGGATTTTTTTGGAGGTGATGGACTGTGGGGTATTCTGTGCATAGAAATCACCACATAAAGATGGAGAACATACATCTTAACTACAGCATTGCTTTTATGAGATGCTGATGTACCCAGAAAGATCTACCATTGCAGAAAAATAAGATATTTACAACAGGGTCTTGAGTTGAACCTTTATGGGATATGAATCTTTCTCAGCTGACCCGAACTGACCAAAATGATATTCCATACTGTATGGCATTCATGATCTGGAAATCTGGAACACCATTGCCCAGTGCAGTAGAATTTGGTCAGTATCATATATGTGATAGCATGAAGTGATATAATATTTTCAGTTGTCTGCATGCTCCAAAATCTAGTATCTGGACAAGTTTCCTTTATCCAGTGTTCTAGCTGTTTGGCACTGTAACAAACATTATGAAAAAAATATCATTATATCATTCAAGAATTCTTTTGTTTATAAATAGTTGTTCCACAATATTGGGAAATTAATTAGTCATAATTAATTACAGTTTTATCATACTAATAGGGTATGACCTAATCTGTTGGTTTCAATGTTAATTCAATTCTCTTCATTTTACTGACATTTCTTTCTTCCTGCCTTTTGTCTCTGGCCTTCAGGTTCATATATGTCCTGATGTCCAGAACGGAGTCTCAGATTGTCATGCATCTGTCTCTGCAGCTCTGTACTTTTTTTAATCTCCACAGAGTGGTTTCTTTTACATACAGACAATGTACGAAAAAATGGGATGTATTACGTTGTAAAACTTAAAAAAAAAAAAAAAATCCAGACCCAGAACAAACTTCTACTTATTTTTTTGTTGTATGTTAATGGAAGATGTAAATTTGCTATTTTTGGCTCCTTGGTAGCCCAGAAATGGTGATACATAAAAAGAAGAAATTATCATGCAAGATAGCAGAGAAAGAAGAACAAAGATCCCTTTTATCTTCTACATTTTTATAGTTTATTTTACAGTTACCATGGATGGGAGTGTTAAGGCTATATCAAGCTTTTATTTATATTCCTAGTCTATTTTAATGGTTTCTACTCTTCCTGGAATGCTTTCTGACAGATGGTAACTCCACAGACAAACATGTATTTATTGGGGCTTAAGCACTATCTAAAATAACATCACTGTTTAACTGCCATAGCAAAAGTTTTTAAAACGGAAGATGAAAGTTCAACTCTCACTGACTTGAAAATGATCCTTCAAACGAGGTCTAAAGAGTGGTATCATTCATCATTAGATTTTCGGTGTTGAGTAAGCAATAATCTATGTTATATTATGGTTAATGAAAGCGGTAAAAGTGAGACAGCCTGTACAGTTAGCGGTTTTGCTACTTTGCTGTGTATCTGATCTACTCTGCCCATGAATCCTATAGCCCATGTTTTCCTGGTGGAACTGTTCTAAAAAATCTGTTAGTAACACTCATTCTTTAAAGGCTTTGTTTCCAAACAAAATTTATTTGGCATAAAATAAAGTAGAGGTGATCACTTTCCATATTTATCTCATAAAATGCATCTTTAATATACATAATTTTTATTGCAATAACGTGTTTATTATAAATTTGTGTTAACAAATATGTGTTACCTATGTGTTTCTCCTTCCCTTGTTTCAGTGTAATCAGATACTGTTTTACTATTATGGATCTAGTAATGTTTCTAGTATCTGACGCTTTTTCTGACATTGCACTGAAGGCTTATTCTACAAAGCTATTGAAATTTACAAATTTATTGTTAAAAATTACTTTATTTACTTCACCAGGGGAGAGCAATGGGATTAATAATATCTGCTTAATGTCAATATTTATATAGGGAAATGTTATTATATAGAATAATTTTTAACTTATTGCTTTATGAAGGAATAATTCTACCAGAAATTACTAAACTGTGCATCCATTGATGCTACTATGTTACTGCTAGCCCTTTAAGATATGCACTTCATTACTATGCTAGTTTTATTTAAATAGAAGTGTTCATAAAAATTTACTATATTTTTTTGGTTTAGTTTTGTATCTTAAATAGTTTTTCAAAAATCTATATTTTTGGCATGTCCCAAATCATGCCCACATACAGGCATAAATACCCAATACAACTTCTTTGGCTTTCTTTTAAAAAGTTCCAGTGCAACTGGAATCTAAGTTATATTTGCATTACCAGATTTTCACTTTCCAGTCTACTCAATAGTATTTGTTGTACCTTGAGAAGCAGGAACTGTTCCCACAAATTATTTAATCCTAAACATGCTACACTTCTTTTTCCCATGGAAACGAGATTTCGCCATCTCAGTTACTCTACTTAACTGTACATGTACCTACTTAAGCAGCTGAATCCTACCCAAATTCTTAGATCTCTAAAATTCTGGAGTTGTAATTATGCCCTAAGCTTTCACACAATGTAAAACTATTCAATAAAAAATAATTCCTTTTGAAAATACAAACATTACTTGTAAAGCATCTCATTAATTTTGAATCAATGAAATAGTCAATAATTGAATACATTTAAAAGTAGATAAAATATTTTCTAAATTACAATTTAGTGAGATAAAAAATATATGGGCCTATAATAATTAATTTACATGTCCAGATTTTTAAATTATTTTTGTATTATTTATATTACTTATATTTATACATGTATTTCACTTCTGAGATTTACCATGTAGTAAGAATACTGATAGTTCAGTTTCTCCACAATTTTCACTCTAATATTTCTAATTTTTAGTATTTCTTATTACTACTTGAAAGTTACAGAGGCATCCCTGTATTTTTCCCAAGCAAATTTTTTTCCCTTCCCTCTGACTTATGAGTTGGACTCTACAGCAGTAAGCATGAAAGTGGAAAATCAAGCTTGGTCTAAGAAACACAGTGGGACACTCCCTTCAGTGAAATATAGAAATAGGCCTTCGTGCAAACACATAGTGCCATTTGATATTTTGTCAGCAACATCTTAGTCTGGGATATTTTATCCTATAACTCCCTAACTTCATGTATTCTCTTTCCACTTCTGCGTTTTGAATTTAGTCTTTTAGATATTCATTCCTACACATACCAGTTTCATGACAACCACATTATCAGAAAATATTCACTCTAATTTCAATCATACCCCTCAGGTCCTTTAAAATGCATTTACATTACATTTTTAGCTTCTTCAGAACAATAGGTTGAAGACTAATCCACTGTGTAAACTGAGACTTGGAAACTCTTTAGGTCTTCTATGGCCATTCAGCCTCGGTAGAGTGAATTTTATCTATCCTAGGCCTACATCCTATGTAAATAAATCTAAGGCTTTCCCATCAGCTATTAATATATTTATAGCATTTATAGCATTTTCACTCAGATGATTACAACTGGGAAGACTCTCTCTTCCAAGAGGGGAGGAGGAAAAATATGTAACTTGCCTCCACTCTAAGCTGCACAGGATTTTATGAGGTAATGCCATGCCGTGTCAGCCTCCTTCCCACGCTGACCATCTTGAAGATACGTGTTTGACTGTGGATAGTGAGATCAGTATATTTTCAAAGCCAAAACTTAAAATAGGAGCTTAGGCACACTTTACATAGTTCATGGAAAGAACAAGATATTTAGAACACCTACCTGAAAAGACTGCTGTTCTTTGATTATACTGGAAGCCTAATTTTCTCACTGTGGCACTTAAACTGTTTCTTTTGGAAAGACAAGACAGGTACCAAGTTTTGGTTTTTTTTAGCTTTTTTTTTTTTTGTTTTTTGTTTTTTTTTTAAATCACAGCTTCACTGGATTTGATATCTAAAATTCTAATTAGTCTATCAGTAGTTCCACATTTCCTTTCTCTCTCCTCCTCTACATAGACTATTAAGTTCAGCAAAGAAACTGGAAAAGTGGATACAGAGTTGCTTCATAAAACTGCTGAATTTATAAACCACAATCTGTTTTACATTTTTCACCTCTTTCTTCTTCCAGTCTCTCTCTTCCTTCCCTATATGGATTTTGATTCTTTCTGTTTGTCAGGTTTCACCTTTCCCATATTTCATTTTTGCCTTTCACTGCCTTTCTGGTGTTCTATTGCTCTTTCATATTCCATTCTGTTTTATGGACTACTCAACAGGGATATTAGAATCACTATTACTTTAAATAATAGTTTTGGATCCCATAGTCTGCCCTTTCTTTTTTGTACTTTAGCACCACTTATTTCAAACACTGCCATTAAAAGAGCTTTCACTCATCTTCCATTGGCAGCTTTGAAACTGCCTAAAATACGACTTCCTACACTATGGACTTACACTACAAGGCATGTCAACTTTTATTTCCTCATTTCTACATGTATCAACTTCTATACACATGGTTCTATTGAAGATTATATGAAGACAGGATAAAGTGAATTGTATTACCCGGCTGTGACCTTAGTTACAATAGGGTACCTCTCACAATTTTTTGCTATGTCAACAAAAGACATCCATGTAAAGGATGGGTGCTTATTTCCATCCTGTATACAAAATCCAATTTAAACTACTCTAGCATTATTGCTACATGGATATAACATAACACACAGATTAGAAAACAAGTGAAAAAAAAATTATTACTTCAGATTTATTTCCATACAAAGAGCATTTACTAAAATAATAACGTTATGGGATACTTAGAAAAAAAATTTGAAAAGCTATTAAATACTACAAACTAAGCTTCTCAGGTAATAATATTATTATTACATAATTCCAAATAAAGAACACATTTCTAACACCTCCTAAACAACTGTATTTAATCATCCCAATTTAAACTTCTCTCCTCATTTTACATGTTGTTTACAAAAAGTATGAATTACTTCAATATAAAAATTTTAAAATTATTTTATAGTAAGCAAAAAAAAAAACCCCCACAAATGGTCAAATGCCTAGTTTATTCATTTTTTCCTACCGTAGAAAACATACCAGTTTTTCTCTAGGCATAACCTCAACATTCCTCAACTTAAATTATAATGGTATTTTTTAAATCTGTTGACCAAAAGCACCTGTAAAATTATAGTCCAGAATTATTTTTTTAACTGATCACCAAGGGTTTTCAATCATAGATTCATCTCTTTTGTAACTGAGAAAAATATTTTCTCTATCAAGCATACCCTAATATTGTATTACTACTTTCCTGTAATTATAGCTGAAGTCGTTGCATTTTTACCACCCTTGGGAACAGCACTGATTCTATAAAACTCTGGAACACTGGCAGAAGAGACATTACATGTATTTCTGCATGTAATTCAAGTATTTTCTCATGTATTTTCTAATTTACAATTAAATTTAAACTTAGGAAACAATTTTAAATCAGTGAGATATTTAGTGTCATGATGCCAAATGATATAGATTCCCATCGCTATTTTCTATTCTAAGACTTGTTTAACAGCAACAGTACACATGCATATTACAAGTGTCTGATGACATGAGTGAAGGGCAGGAAAGCATGGTCATTTTGTGAGGTATTGACACAATAGTACAATAAAGGACTTGCTGATTGCAGCTCAGGGGAATGGGCAGGATAACATAGGATGTTGTGTGAGTCGACACAGGCAGGCAGCCAGAATAACCACAAAACCACTGCTGAAATGCAAAGACTAAATTTATTTCCTATTTATTATCTTCCTAACCAGAGCAACACCCAGGCAGAGACACACAAGCAGGAACATGGCAACTTAATCCAATCCTAGTGTGTGGCTGGGCTGCTTTTTGCACCCATTTATCCAGGATCCATGCACACACAGTTCACAAATGTGCTGCGATCTCCTCTGTGCTTTTTATGACTGCTGAGCTTTGATCTCTCTCCCACAACAGTGAGCTCAAACATGTCCAAAAGAGTGTCTCCAAGTCTCTCCAAACACCTATGTTATCTCTACACAGAAATTTTACTTCTCAAATCAGACATAAACAGCAGAAGGCATAATAGATATATATATATGGGGTTCCCACACTGTTATTCTCCAGGCCTTGGCATTCCCAGCTGCAAGGTCACTTGAGCAAATCTGCCATCCTCCTCACCATTCTCCTGCTTTTTTACACTTTCATCCCTACACGTGTCTGTGAAAGACTGGGATGTTAATGATTAATGGGTCAAACATTTGCCCATGTGTGGAGGTGGTAGGGCGCTTTGCTAGGCCGGGGTTTGCATCCCCCAGGGGGGAGAAGGTGAATTGTTGGGTGGATGCTGGTGAAGCCTCTGGTCTGCAGAAATCAGAAGGGGTGATCAACCACCACTGGAGAATAAGAAGCAGACCTTGTGGAGGCAGCATAGCTCCTTTTATCATGCCAGTGTCCTCCCTTACACAAACTGGTTCAGTTGTAAAACTCTTCCTCCCACTCTCCACCCACTTTACCCCCTTGAAAGGTCAGATTCACACGGAACATTGGCATTCACATATAGGCCTGGGAGTATTCATTCCTTCTGATGGCTCAACTATGCTGATGTGAAAGGCAGCTGTCATGTCATAAACCATTAAAGACCTGCCCCTGAAAGCACTACCACTCTCATTTCATCGTGGATCAACATGTGATCCACAGTGTTACTAAAGACAGTGTAAAACTCCCCTCCATCGAATTCTGTGTTTTGTGGGCTTCCCCCACTCCTGACAGATCAAGACTATGATCACTTTAAACAACAGACATCTAAATTGCAACAATCAAGTTTTGTCCTTGGATCACAGGTGGTAATATCTTTAACTTAACCTTACTCTTAACCTTTCTTTCTCTTTCTTTCTTTTGCACATACATTTTCTTACGTGTTATTTTTATATTTTTCTATTGCTCTATTACTACAGATAATAATAACCAAAATGGCTACATACCTGCTTCCCATTACAACCAAATTGTTCTAAAATAAACCCTACATGTGTATATTTACAAACACCGATCTTTCATTGTCTTCTAACTGCCCCAAGGGATCTATTAACAGGAACCTAGGTTATCCTCGCCTTCTGGAGCAGCTCATAACAAAGTCTTCTATTCCTATTTTTCATGACATTGTAATAATTCTATCACACCAAGTGGTTTTAGCAGAACAGATAATGAACAGTTTAGTTTTCTATACCTTGTAACAACAATATTGCAAAACTGAGTTATTGTTACTGGTCAGAATGCTACCATAGCTTAAAAGTACTAAGTTTTCCATTAAAAATTACATAACCAAATAATGCGGCTTGTTTTAAAAATAATTTTTTTCTTACCTAAGCCATGTCTATGTGTTGACATAGGTGGTAACACAGTCCAAGCCTTGGTCTTTGGATTGTAACATTCAACAGTGTTTAATGTCTTTAAACCATCCCGGCCTCCAATGACAAACAGCTTGTCATCGATGACAGCAACACCAAACTGAAGCCTCCTGCCATTCATTACTCCAGCCTGAATCCATATGTTCGTTCTGAGATCATACTTTTCAATAGTTGTAGCTCCTGACGAGACATAAAAGCAGAACTACAAATATCAAAATTATAGATGCATTTAAATAAATGCTTAAGAGAATGACTTGATGATTCATCTGAAATGTAACCAGTGCTTTATTTTAACATACACATAACAGTGCTTCATTTCCAAAGCTTAAATATGCTACAGAAAAAAATCAAGATAATTATGAAGCTTTACTCTTTGGAGCTAACTATTTGGATTAAAAGAAAATGTTATAATTCCATGGAAAATAATTGTTTTAGGATTCATTCATTCTGTGGAACAAAAGAGCAATGAATCAAGTGCAAATATCATGAAAGCAATAGTTTTGTTAATTGGACTAAAAAAATCATAATTTAAATACAATTTGTATCTAAGTGTAGCAGAGGAGCAATAATGTATACTACAAATGGATGTATTAAATTCCCTCCCAGTTTTATGAAACCACAAGATATATGAAGCAACTTTTGCATTCAATTTAGAGACACATGCTTATTTATCTTTTTGACCCTAGTTTGAAATTGACAGCTGTAAATAAATTAATCCTTAGGTTTGAAAGAACAAAATATACAGATTATTTGATACAGTTTTTCTGACGTTCTGCAGGGCATATTATAATGATGCCTATTAATAAAATTACAATGCTTTATATGCTGAATCTATTCATACTAAAAGCTAGAACTGTAGCACGTGAGTTCTGTAAAACTGTTTACTTCAGTGGTAAAGAGTACAGTTTAAAAGCTTTGTCATTCTGATTTCAGAAAATTGTACTTACATAACAAACAGAGTCTTTCAGTTAAGCTCAGCTACATATTTTCTAATATCAGCTAAGTTTGAGATTATATTAATTATATTATATTATATTATATTATATTATATTATATTATATTATAGGCATCTAATTCTGGACTTCCTGGACTGCTTAAATTCTGTTTATCCAATAAGGTGCCTTGCTATTTTGTAATGATGATGAGGATGAGGATGATATAATAATAACAATAAAAACAGCAATGAGAATAATAACAAAAATCAACAACACAAAGTGAAGTAGGTGTCAGTCCTATAAAATCATTATCATCAGGTACATGAATATAATACATTCTAGACTGCAATTCAGACAAGAAAAGAAGACCTCTTAAATTACAGTAGTTATTTTGATTGCAATGACACTGGAATAGTAACATTCAAAATAGAACAATCTTTAAACAAAAAGGTGGTGGAACAACTGAAAGGTATTATCAGCAGAGATTTTAGGGTATCTTTAATTGCAGATTATTGAGAACATTTTTTTATAATATTCATTCCCATACATATGGTCAAATATTTGCACAGCTTAGACTATAAGAGAGAATAAACTTCTGCCTTCCCTAGGAAGAAAACTGTGTATTTTTGACAAAGGAATAGATTCTTTTCTTTAGCTCAACTATTCTGATCTTGAAAGTAAAAGTATTTTCTGCACCTAGGAGAGGAGGCAAAATCCAATAGCATTTTACTAGACAAATTAGTTTAGCTATTTAAGAGTCAGTTCCTCTGGGTATATAAAATCAATACCATATTGGAATATTAATTTTTCATCTATTTTATGGCTTGAATATATTTGCACAAAATACTCTCAGAATGAAAGTATTATTATATTGCCAAATGTTGACATCACAAATTTGCTCTGGAACAGAATAAAAGTAGAAGCTCTAAAGTATCCAGGGGTGCATCAAACACAGCATAAACAACAAGGCCATTGCTTCATCTTGATGACAACCCCTTTGAGCTACTTTTGCTAAAATCTCCAGTCACTGAGTAAGGACTACAAAACGTCTGTTTTCCCATTTTTTAGGATTCTTAATTCAGAAGGACAGCAATGTCATTCTTAGATTCTCTCACAGCTTTTTCTGCTAAATCTATATTGACCTTAAAAAATTGACTTACAGGAAGGCTACTGGAGCTAAGAAATTCATAAACATCAATGTTTTGGGGAAATATTTTGGAATTCTGTTTAACTTTAAGCAACTGATTATATTTTATGATTTTGGGTAGTAGTTCTGTCTTCGCCAGAAGTCTAAGTGGATCATAGAATTGTAGAATTGTAGAACCATTTAGGTTGGAAAAGACCTTTAAAACCATTGACCCTTTAACCCAGCACTGCCAAATCCTCCACTAAACCCCAAGTGCCACATCTACATATGTTTTAAATACCTTCAGGCATGGGGACTCCATCACTTCCCTGGGCAATTCCAGTGCCTGATAACACTTTCAAGTGAAGCAGTTTTTCCTCATATCCGATATAAACCTCCTCTGGTGCAATTTGAGGCCATTTCCTGTTGCCCTATCACTTATTATTTGGGATAAGAGACTGACACCCACCTTGATACAACCTCCTTTCAGGATAAGCTCTTCCCTGAGCCTTCTTTTTTTCCAGGCTGAATAACCTGAGCTGCCTCAGCCACTCCTCACAAGATTTGTACTCCAGGCCTTTCATCAGCTTCACTGCCCTTCTCTGGACACACTTTAGGAGCTCAACGTCCTTCTTGACCAGAACTGGACATAGGATTTGAGGTGCGGTCTCACCAGCGCTGAGCACAGCGCATATATAATCAATAGTTACATTGCAGAAGGAGGAGGCACTCTTTGCTGCCCAGTCTGGAGGGACTATAGAGTACCCCCTGGACATATGCAACTAGTAGAGAGACAGCCAGAGCCCTATCCCCAGTCTCTTTCATCACTTCTAAGGTGCAATCACTATCTAGGGTTTTTAAACCACCATGCTATGGTGCAGTGGAGGAACAGTCACTCACCCAGATGCTGGTTCCAGCAACAAGGAAAAATTGGTAGCATCACAAGCCAGCTGAGATGAGAAAGTCCTCTCCTCTCTGCCATTACTAGTAGATGGCAGTCAGCAGAGCCAACTCCTAACTAAAGCAACTTCCAAACTGTGCAAACTCAAAGAAGTGAGCTATGTTGGTTGATGGTGCCTACCCCAGTCTGTACAGGCTGCGAAAGCATATCTCAGCAATGTCAGAAATCTGTAGACAAGGACTTTTTTCTAATCCCCATGAACAAACCAAAGTAATTCTGATTACATGTTTCAGAAAACCAGAAAATCCAATTTCCCAAGAACATGAGGATGGAAAGAAGCAACTGGAAAGTGACTGGTATATTTTTTTATTGAAATTGGAGATACAGGCTTAATGTGATGAATATGAATAAAATAAATAAAGGAAAAGATCATTATTCATTTTGAGCTGCAGCATATCTGCTGATTATGCAGAGACAGACATATTTCCCATTTGTTTTCTACAAAACAAAACAGATGGAATACCACACAATAAGTAACACATATATAGACCCAAATAAAAATACTAACTATATTAAAAAATACATGAAACTACATTTTTAAATGCATTCTATTATTGTTTCCTTCACTTCCATATCACTACTGGGTTTTGAGTGGTCTAATGGTAAAAAGGAAATAAATTATTTATTAGACTGTCTTTATGATACTGGGTATGAAACTGTAAAGATGAAAGAAAAACAAATACACAGAATATTGAAGATTTTACAATAAAAGTACTACACACCCAGGCAATTCCTCTATACACACAAGCATGCACAAACTGCTATTTTTCAGATGGACAGAGCTCTAAAATGGACTAATTTCAGGATGTAGCACTGAAGACAGAGTATATGAAAAAGACATAGTAAGGTGAAACTGAATTCATTTAATAGCTATTTGCATGATAAAGAAAAGTGTAGTAAATTAAAAAACTATACCATGACTGTGGCAGCACAAATAATTTCTGGTAAGAATATAAGGATGTGTCTTGATGTTCTGGATACATTTCAACTTTTTTTTTTCTAACTTAAATTCTACTTAGGATCCAGCTGGGCATTGGATGAAATTAGTTCTGTGTATTGTGCATATGGGCATTATAAACCCTGATTAATCAGGTGTATGAAGTAATGAGAGACCTACAGAGAAAGAAAACTTCAGAAATGAAATGCCATAGATGATCAGGGTAATTTTACATTAATGTCCAACTGCTGCTGACAACTCCTCTGTGTATGCAGCAGGGATGAAAACAATCCTACCACCCCATGTTTCTGATGAAACAGTAAAGTACTAGATCTTACAATTTCACTTTTACCTACAGAGCAGTACACCATTGCACAATATAAATTTCTATTTTCTTTGTTTTAGTTGTCATTTTTAAGCACATGAATTTGTGAAATTGTTTTGGTGAAACCTTTCAATTGATCCTCTAGTTATTTCCTATTAAACTTTGAAACTTTGTCTTTTTCTAAAATTAAGCATATTTAATTTCCTTGCTAATGACTTATAAATAAAGATTTTTGTAGAAACCTGATTGTAATTCTCAAATTTTTTGCATAGTTCATGACTGAAGACTAGTAATATAGCAAGGTCATTGAATGAAAAAGAATATTTGGATAGCAACGTTATTTGCAACCCAATATTTTAAGACAAATGCAGAAATACCTAGAAACCTGTCCTTCAAAGATATTTTTAAGTATTTTTCATCAAGCTGATGTAGGCTATATGAAGTAATAAAGATTGTCTGAGACTATGAATGTAATGTATCTATTTTAGCTAGGTATAAATGGACTTTTCATATAAACAAAGTACTAATTGCTTCAGAAGCAGATGAAAATCCTAAACATCTCCCTCTTGCCAAACTATCTTTGTATTCAATGTAGACATTTCCACATAAAAGTACCTTTTTTTCTTGTTGGTAGAATGATTCAGTATTTAAACCCATGAAGAAAGGTAGGAGTTCTACATTTATCATCAGAAAATTTCTACATTTTTTTTCCCTGTAAGACTTTCTGCTGATTTTGCTATTACTAAAGCTGTTGCTGACATGTACTCTGATCATTTTGTTCAAGATTTAGAGATGCTGCTGTGAGTAGGCGCAAAATGATGACCTTGATCTAGTGATCTGCAACATTACATTTCAAACTGAAAAGATGGTGACTCAAGTGGAACAAATGTGACCTAAGGAGGTTACTGATGCAGATACCAAGGAGAATATCTTGGTAAAGAAATAGCTATACAGAAAATGGTAGCATAGGGTAGCAGTTCATTACTCTCTAATAAGACTCATAGAAATTTCTTTAAGCACTCCAAAAATCTATACCACATACATAAAAAAGAATCTTACTTCCTTTTAGTGAAAAAATGTATTAAAATGTCAGAAGGATTTGCCATATAGTGATATGAAAAAAAAATCAGGAAACATTTGGGAATATTCAATTATTCTATATGAATAGAATTCTCTAAAACCAATACAAGCTTTTTCCACTAATCTTTATATTTTGAGAGTATCAGAACTGACAGCTTTTCAACAGTGATCTCAGGCAATGTCTTTGATGTTGTGCACTTTGTTTTATAATATAGTGTTATGTTTTATTACATAAAATAATTATGGTTTATTTTATATTTTTATGGAGTCTAAAACTTACAAAAATTCCTTTTATAAATGATTTCTATCATGCAGTATGATAGTCTACCTTTGCTCAGCAACAAAGTACGTGCCTCTTCTTTAACAACAGTTCTGTTGCCACTGAAAATTGTGCAAATAATGTGTTAACAATAAAAACAAAAGCTCTACATATGGACAACAGCAAATGCTACGGGAACTACATACTCCGAAGGAGAGGTGTGCGCCCACTGGAGCTCCCACCAGTGGGGAGCAGGTGATGGTGCCCTACACAAACTGTGTACCTGTGTTTGTGTGTGTGTGTGTACACCTGTGCCTGTGACTAGAACTTTGAGGGATTTGCTCAAGAAGAATGTAAAGAAATTTAAAGATGTAAATTCATATTTTGTGTCTATTATTGTAGTTTATCTACTGCATGATTGATACTGATTCTAAACACATGGTTCATCTGATTGGCAGTTCATTACATACCATAACAAAATCAATAAGCTACTTCAATCACGATTTGGCTTAAACAATGTGAACAGAGCAGTTTGGTGCTGCAACAGTACCAGTTTCCCATTACCCCCACCTTCTTTCACTATTTTTCATTATAGCTATAGAGATGCTCATCCACACTGCTAAACCCTTAGCTCAGTTCCTGGGAGATTCTGTTTTGCTTCAATTACTTCCCTCTAAGGTAAACCTGCTGCAAAGGGTGCTATTCCTAAGGTTCATGGGTAGGACCCAGATAATGCTGATTGGATTCTATATGGTGTCATCTGTAGTTGAAAAAGATAATTGTTTTTATTTGGTTTTCCAGTTCAGAGCGTTAAAAATAAGGTGAAAGCTCTACTGAAGATTACTTGGATCTACTTGTGCTTAAAATAGACTTTTGGAGCATTTCTTAGAATTTGGCAAGGGGATTTGTGAGGTGGCTGAAGGTGCAAGATAGAGCTGAAGGACTGCACTGGGAGGTGCCACCATTTTTTAAGTCATATCCACACTGGCTATTGAGAGTGGTTCCAGCACTGAACTGTTTCCAGAACAAGATTCAGAATTTGTGGTGGTTTACTCAAAAGCCAATACCAGTACGTGACAACCATTAACGAAACTTCAATGATCAGGGAACAGAAATTCACTAGTGTATAGAAAAATATAAGGTTTCTGATAGCATAGAAGTTCTCTGCATTATCCATCTGCCAGGCATGTGTCTTCTCTAGACCACATGCAAAGTTTTCTTTTTGGTTTTTTTTACGTGCATTTTAATAAGTGATACCTGCACTGGAAATGTCAGACAATAGAATAAGTTGCAGGGAAGTAATGAGGAGGAACAGAGGGTTGTTCTCGGGATAGTAATCCCCCTAACACACCCATGAAGCAGAAGCCTCTTGTGCTGTCTGCATAATTCCCTAGTTTGTACCAACAGGTGTGAATTCCAGGGCAACAGATTGACAAGGAAAAAATTTTGTGGGATCATAAAATTTATCTTGTATGTGATAACTTTGGCTCTTCTCTTATATTTGAAGTCATGGAGGCTTCGGAATAGATAACTTCAGGATCTGCTTTTTATTTCAAATTGTAACTGAATCAGCAGTTCCAGAAGATAATTACACTGAATAAAAAAAAAAAGCCAGAAATTTAGTGATATAAAATAAGTACTGAAAAAGTACCAGATGGTGTTAAAATATAGGTTGTTTTTTTTCTATTCTGAAATGCACTGCTAAATCAAAGTACTTTAACTGCTAATTAGCCGATGAGACTGAATGTTTTGGAACATATTGAAAATCATAGGAGTGAAAAGAAAGAAGTAATCATGTTAATACTTATAAGAACTGGACGAGAAGTGAATTTTAGTGTGATTTATACATTTAATTATCTCATTAGTGATTAGGCAGTGTATTTCATATTCCTCTGGTGAAGTAATTAGCCAAGCTCTACTTTTACTCTACAATTACATAAACATGTTGCAGAATCACAGAACAGTTGAGGTTGGAAGGGACCTCTGGAGGTCATCTCTTCTCTGAGCTGAACAGTCCCAAATCTCTCAGCCTTTCTTCACAGGAGAGATGCTCCAGTCCTTTCATCACCTGTCTGAGATGCTGTTAAAGGACTGACCAGTATTTCCAGTGAGATCTGACCAGAGTGAGGAAGATGTAAGCAATTTGATGACTGGAAAGAGAAGGGATAGAGAGGTATTTAAACCCCAAATAGTGGCATTTTGCCCACTTTTTTTTCTGATAACTGCCCAGGAAAAGACTCTTTCCTTATTCTTGATGCAGCCCCAGACCTCAAGGAGAGGTCTTAGTAGCAAGGTATATAAAGTGACCTCTCATGCTACCCACTGCCAGGGGGGAAATCCACTGGGAACATCTCTCACCTCTACAGTGAGAATCGAGGCAAATCTTTCTCAGTGCCTTCAAGAGAAACCAATAGCAAATGAAAACAGGGAAAAATAATTCCCTCATATCTTCCTTTTTGATAACAGCACATGCTTCAAAATTCCTGTGCAAAGTCTGCCATGGAGCAGACAGTGGATGGAGAGGGTGGCTGCTCTATACAGCTTCCTCTGCTCTCTAGATCTGTTACCAGGGATCAAATCTGCACTTGCAATTTTGCTGTTCCCAAATATCTGAACAATATTAGGCAGATGTTTGGGGTAAAATGACCCCAGGCACTTTTCTGCCAAGCTGAAAAAGGGGTGGCCCTCAAATCATACTGGTTCCAGGGGCTGTTCCTCTCAAGGCACTGGACTCTGTGCTTCCCCATTTATGAGGTTACTTCCTGTCATTTCATTAATCATGGCTTCTCTCTCCAGAATGTTTTATTGTTAGCTGAATATAAGATATATATAGATATATAGATATATAGGTATATAGATATATAGATATATAGATATATAGATATATAGATATATAGATATATTTCTTGAAACAGTTCATTTTGGTTTCTGTGTATTATTGTGTGAATGAAACTAAAAATCAGACTGTCTTTGTAGTTTATCAAACATATATTCAATAATAAACTCTTGGGCTATTTAAAAAGTAGAAATTTCTCCAAAAGATTAATTCTCCCAAAATCCATTGTCTGCTTTTCTGTTTTAAAATGTAGTGGATCTCTTTTGTTTTTTTTTTTTTTTTTTTTTTTTTTTTTTTTTTTTTTTTTTTTTTTTTTTTTTTTTTTTTTTTTTTTTTTTTTTTTTTTTTTTTTTTTTTTTTTTTTTTTTTTTTTTTTTTTTGTTTTTTTTTTTTTTTTGGTTTTTTTTGTTTTTTTTAAACAGCTAACTTATATCTTTTCTGTTTAAGGAACCTAAAAGGAAAAGTAAGTTTCAATGCATATTTGCAATACAGACACTGAAAATTTTAGTTATTTGTTCTGCCTAGCCCACCTGCCACTTACTCTGGTATTCTAATTTTCTCAAGAAAACCCACCATGATGAAATTACTATGCTATCTTGATTATTCCAACAGGAGTATACTTCTCTGTGTTGCTGTTCCTGTTTATATATTCCATTATTGTTTTCCTGTTGAGTCTTCCAGAAAGCGTGAAAAAGGAAAACAGAATTGGTCATTGATCAATGGTTGGTGAATGTTGACCTAAAGGTAATGGAATGTTACTTGTTTATTAGTGCATTTTAGATTAGTGCATTTTAGATTTAAGGTGAATTGTTTTCCATTTCCAATGTTTTCCATTGCTAGCTAGAGAGTGTCTGGGAAAATACTGGATTATGTCAACACACATTTTTATGTTAAAAAAAAACTTTTAAATGTGTCAATTTTTTGAAAATATGAATACCAGAAAGATCAAGAAAGAACAGTGAAATATATTACATGGAACTGAGTAAAGACAAAATCATAGAATCAATTTGGTTGGAAAAGACCTTTATGACTGAGTCCAGCCCTTAACCCAGCACTGCTGAGTCAACCACTAAGCCACGTCCCTCTGTGCTACATCTACATCTTTCAAATACCCCCAGGGATGGAGATTCAACCACTTCCCTGGGCAGCCTGTTCCAATGCTTGACAACTCTTTCAGTGGAAAAAGTTTTCCTAATATCCAATGAAAGCCTCTCCTGGTGAAATTTGCAGTCATTTTCTCTCGTATTGCTTGTTACTAGGGAAAAGACATCCCGCCTTGCTATAACCTCCTTTCAGGTAGTTGTACAGAGTGATAACATCTCTCCAGAGCCTCCTTTTCCACAGCTGAAACAACCCCAGTACCCTTAGCTGCTCCTTCACATCTATCTCAGTAAAATTGCTCACTTCTGATACTTGAAAACACGGGAGTTGTTCGGCTGAGATAGAACTGCTACTTAAATAGAGCAGACAAGATTTCAGAGAAAAACTGTAGGCATCTAAATAAAAAGTGGTATACAGACAGCTGCTTGGAATGTCAGAGGCACAATTTATTTTGGCTTATTGTCCTCCTGAGGTATTTTAAGGCTATGACTACATGATTCTTTAAGATAACAAACGTCCTCATGGAAAAGACAGGTAAAAACAAATTAGCACCAAAGGCACGAGAAACTCATACAGAGGAGTGGTAATGACATACAGGTGATGTTATCAACAAAAAGTATAGGATTGCAAGAAGAACCATCAATTTCTCACTTCTCAGTTCTTCTGTTTTGTGGAAACATCTATTTATGCCACAGTTAACCACAGCATGTTTGTTTATGTTCCTGCTTGACAGTGGCTGCTCCTGCAGTCAGACCAGGGCTGATATATACACATACGTAAGTATACATACAAAGTATGCACATTTATATAGAACTTTTCAAAAAGCACACCAGGGAGAAATGCTCAGTAATAAAAACTTTGGACTTTTCTTTCTCTTAAAGGAAAATACTCTATCTTCTTAAGTAGATTTTACTGTTTGTGTAGTATACAAATACAGGACTTTAAGCACTCACATTCTGAAAATTAAACACAGTTACCATACATTGTATATTTTGAATGAAAATGCAAGTAAGATGAAGATAAGATGTTTACTCAAGATAGTTTTGTGCATCAAATGGATAGATAATGAATGCTGTCAAATGTTTTATGTATGTGAAGACAAAATGGTCTGTAGCAATTTCTACAACTTGCAAAATGCCGTGTAACAATCTTGATGGATTTTACTTTCTTCTTCTTTTTTTTTTCATAGTATTTACAATAGGTTTTTGAATATTGCTTTCAGTATTTAAAAAATATGCCTATATGAGAATGAAAAATATAAAATTAAAATAAATAAAGTTTAAATGAAATCTGCTTTGAGAAATGGCCTGCTAGAAACAAAATGAAACAAAACAAAAAACAAAACCAAAACTAAAAAATCCCAGAAAAACTAGGACATCTCCAAAGTTCAGTGGAACAAGAGTAACTTCATGTAGCTGTGTTAGGTGACATTCCTGTGAAATAATTATATACATATATAAAATAAACCACATTTGATAAATCATATTTGTGAAGCAAAAAGGATTATTCCAATGACTAAAAATACATTAAAGAAAAGGAAAAATATGCAACATGGTTGTATAAGAAAGAATAACTGGAGACCTCAATTTCATATTTCAAAAGGTGAATTTTTTTAATACATCTGTGGTAATAGCAAAGATCTTTCTAAAACGTATTTTAGGTAATAATGAATAATAATAATGAAAGGACTTTTAATATTGCTTGATATAGACTAATGATGAACCTCACCTGTTTACCACCAGGGCACTTTTTGCAGCAGGTTTTATATTTAGTCACAGGATTAATGAAAAGCACACTTTTAATTTCAGTGTTTCAGTAAATTGACTATTCCATCTCTTTATTAAATGACCTGCCACATTTTTATGGAAGAGTTTCTTGCTCATGCAACTTTTCCTTTCTTTTTCCCTTGTATTCACTTCAAGACTTGGATTCAGTAAACAAATAACTAATCTAGGACTTCGATGAACTAGTCTCGGACTATTCCAAAAGTAGTATATACCAGTGGTTTTAGATCATGGTTACCGTAACAATTTTGTTTTCTTTTTCTGCAAGTTCCCCTTGTCCCTTTTTATTCTAACTGCTACCTAGTGAGACAGGCTAGGACACCTCATGAGAAATTAATCAGCATTCTGACATCATTACAACAGTGCTTGTACCAACCTCCTCTCGCTGCATATTTTCCTGCTCATAATTTTCCATAGCACCATCTAACATAGATCATATACATCATGTTCTACCACTTGGCTTCTGCTCTGTGTTTGGGATTCCAGGATGGCTGCAGGAAGTCAGCGCTTAATCATTCCAAAAATTGTTGTATGCCCACTTCTTGCAATTACTCATTTATTTCAGGCTATCACCCTTCTTTATATGTGGACTTTTGTATACTATTAGATGATTAAATCCTGCTAATCCAAATTAGAGAAATCAGTGTGATGATATTAATGGGTAACATGAATGGAACATTGTCAGAAGCACATACCCCAATCTATTAATGCATCCCAATCCATTAATGCAGACATACAGAGAAAATGTGTTTCCTATGTGCACCTTTAAAATTAAATTAATAAATAAGCAAAGGTGTGCGGAAACAG
Source organism: Dicrurus megarhynchus (assembly GCA_013399195.1). NCBI lineage: Eukaryota > Metazoa > Chordata > Aves > Passeriformes > Dicruridae > Dicrurus > Dicrurus megarhynchus. The sequence goes on along the minus strand of VXAD01010768.1, from coordinate 4,612 downwards.
ATTTAATTTTTTATAGTTCATCTAGGAAATTAAAATTACAAATTTATCTAACTTTGATAAGTTCCTCTCTATCCATTTAGTACTATGCTGCATTAATTTTTCACATCAGGCAGAATTCCAGTTGCTGTTTGCTGGAGTTTAATTATTACTTCATTTTTATGGAAAGGAAGATAATTATAGAAGAGATTTCAAAACAAACTTAGCATGCTAGGCTACTTTTTATGTGACAAGCCACATAACCTTCAAATACTTTCATAATATTTGCACTTAGTCACTATTTTATATGCTAGTTAATAAATTGCTAATTTGTCTAGCTCATCCAATTATTTGAAATGGTTTCACATTTGGTAGCAAATATCAGGAAGCATTAAAAATACATCATTGTTAATTGCAACCATCCATATCAGCCTTTCAGTGAAGAAAGTTGTGAGGGAAAAAAATAAATTGTTAATTATTGAGAAGAGATAATACAGTATCAGTATCATCTCCCAGCCCAAATATTCAGGCTTGCTTTATGAACTCAGTGACTCTTCAAAACAGACAAACAGCACTCAGGTCTCCTGAATGGACGTGTGGAAACAAGACTCACTGGGCATAAGAGCTACTCAGGAACACAGGAGGATCACAAGAGGGATGAGCTGAACAGATGCAAGCTGAGACGGCACAGCTGCAGAGCCTGGGTTACTGGGAATACACATTGCGTCAGCTGTAACACAGGCTCCTGTTATGCAGATGCTCCCCTGCCATACCAGGCCTCTTCTCAAAGCAGTATTTATCTGCTGTAAATGCATAAAAGTCCTGGTAGGTTTCAGTCAGAAACTGCATCAACAGAGGGCTGAACCTCTGTTGCTCTGTGTTTTCTCCTGCTGCTACAGAAATGAACTGCTTCTGTCTGACCTGAATCTGCAAAATAGGCTGTGTGTTGATGTGGTAATGGTGCTATGCTTCGTGCTGTCTTCCTAAATATTTCTGTATTTTTACTGAGAAACAGATATTAATAGAAAATGAGAACAAATACAGCTGTACCCAAATTGGGTTTATTGTCATTTCCTACCTGAATGCTTGTGTATTGTAATTTATCCTAAGTAAATTTGTATTTTATCATCCAAAGACAATGTTCTGTGCACATCCCTGCCTAACATTTAGCTACACAATTGTTTATAAATGTTAAAAGGACAAAAAATAATCTGCAGCTACTTTAAGAATATATATATATATATGTATTGGTTCTTTCATGAACAATTTCTTATTGTCATAGAATCATTGAACAGTTTGGGTTTGAAGAGACCTTCAAACCCTAAAGATCATCTTTCCAACCCCTGTGCCATGGGATGGGACATGTTTCACTAGACCACATTGCTCAAAGCCTCATCCCGTCTGGCCTTGAACACTTCCAGGCATGGGACAACTTCTCTGGGCAACATGTGCCAGTGTCTCACCACCACCCCCAGTAAAGAATTCCTTCCCAGTATCTAATCTAAACCTACCATATCAGTTTAAAGTCATTGCCCCTTGTCCTATGACTACATGTCCTTGTAAAAACTCTGCCTCCAACTTTCTTGTAGGCCCCTTCAGATATTGGAAGGTGACTTGTTATAAGGTCTCCCTGGAGCCTTTTTTTCTCTGTGCTGAACAGTCCCAGTTCTCTCATCCTGCCTTCATAGGAGAGGTGCTCTAGCCCTCTGATCAACTTCGTGGCTCTCCTCTGGACTTGCTCCAGAAGCTCCATGTCATTATGGGATCCCAGAGGTGGATGCAATACTCCACGTGGGGCCTCAATAAAGCAGGGTAGAAGGGCAGAATCATAGAGTCACAGAATAAGCTGAGTCGGAAGGGACTCACAAGGATCATCGAGTCCAACTCCTGGCCCTGCACAGGACATCCCCAAGAGTCACACCATGTGCCTGAGAGCATTGTCCAAATACTTCTTGAACTCAGACTTTGTGCTGTGACCACTTCCCTGGGGAGCCTCTTTCAGTGCCCAACCACTCTCTGAGTGAAAAAACGTTTTCCTGATATCTAATCTAAACCTCCCATGACTCAGCTTCATGCCATTACCATGAAGCTGCCTCGACTTGCTTGTCATACTTCTTTTGATGCCACCCATTTATTTTTCACACAGCCACAGATGTCATACATTCTTCTCACTGGTGTAACTTGATAAGAAAAACATGCCATGTCATTTTGCAAACAATATTGCCACAGCTATTTGGTGAAACAACTCCAATAACACCAATATTGTGAAACATTGAAGATATAATTTTATGCTTTTTTCGAGTACAGTTATATTTTATATTAGAACTAGTGTTTCTGAAGGCATAGTCTTCAGTCTAAATATGGACATGAAAATTTAAATGCTGTGCAATTACCGGTGAATATCACAAAAAAAATAAAGCCTTTTTGAGTATATAAGCTTATCATATAGCTAGCTTTTAGTTCAAATATTTTGTTTCATTCCATGCAAGAAATCAGTGGATTAAACTTACCAGAAATGAAAGCACAACCTATCATCATAACTCTTATTCCCAAAAAATAACAACAAAATACTTTAATAAAATTTCTGCTTCTTCCTATTTTTCTTCACAGAAAAATGGGTGTAATTTCACCTTCCTTTATGACAAATTAGCAATCTAGTTGAAGCTAGTTATCTTTTTTCTCTAGAAGACTTTCAAATTTCTGCATTGGAAGACCCATGAATCATCCATAATATTTTAGACAGTTACTTAAGGATGGAAAACACTGCATATCAAACTGCCTTTTTTCATAGGTGAAAGAAACTGAGAGAAGTATTTGACTTAAAAAGGAAAAATAATTTCTAGAAATCTATAGCTAAGCTATATTACTATAATTCTATTTTTTTTTGCTAAATTTTTCTCTGAAAATTATGATAATTTTGAAGAAATAATGAACCCAAAACTCAGTTTCTTTTCTCTAACCGTATTATGCTTTTCCTTAAATATCCATAGATTTTCATCGGACCAAAAGTCTTGACAGCATTTCTTGACTGACTTAGACCCTTCCTCAACAATATTGGAACAGAAAGTTATTTCACCATTTTCTGATAAAGAAAATATGAAGTATAACTCATAAAGCAACAAATATCCTATAATACCTTTGTTGTTATCCATTCCTCCAACAGCATAAAGTGTTCCAACTGTAGATTTTCTAGGCTTAGTTCTTGGACTTTGCATGAGAGTTCTTCTTTCTGGTAAAAGATGGTATTTCATGGCTTCCAGAATAAGCTTCTGGCATTCTAGGTCATCCTTAAAAAGTGCATGATTTTCCAGGTCAGCCAATATCTGTGAATGACATTAAATGAATAAAAAATCCTAGAAATTCCTAGAAAAGCAATACCATGCAATGAGAGACAGACACAAATGGATGTCACAAGTATATTTCTTCATACTAGAATACAGAGTTATGCAGGGCTATTTTTTCTTGGAATACAGACAAAAAGTAAACAGTTAATTGATTTTTAAAGGATTTTAAGGCCAGTGTTTCACCAGCCCTTAAGACTACAATCTTACTAATCTTTTAGTGAAGGCATTGAAGAAAACTAAATGTTCTCTTTTAGGCTGACTTATTTTTAATGGTTTCCAGCATAACACTGAAAGGACCCAGAAGGCATCTCTTTGCAGGAACACCCCTTATTTTTAAAACCAAACCAAAACAATGCTACACCCCAAAACCAACAGTGCTCAGTACACACAGGTGAAAGAATATTTTATTACATTGCAAATTGTTTTGCAGTTGCCTAAAGACAGGAAACTAGATTCCTTTTAAGAACTCTCAGCTATTTCATCTGGGCTTCAATGGCTGCAGAAGCATGCTAGAATGTCCTTTGTCAATCTATCAGCCTCTGGCATATAGCATGTTTTCTGTGACATCTAAAATATTAACAGCTGGCACATGTAGACAGTTGTCGTCTGCTTCTGATTTTAGGCATCAGTCATGAAATGAGTCTATGGTTGAAAGAAAGGCAATACGTGCTACAGCCCCCAGTATCAGTACAGGCTGGAGAATGAGCAGATCGAGAGCTGCCCTGCTAAGGACTTGTGGGTGCTGCTGGATGAGGGGCTGGACATGGCCCAGCCATGTGCACTCACAGCCCAGAGAGCCAAACGTGTCCTGGGCTGCATCCAGAGCAGCGTGGGCAGCAGTGCCAGGGAGGGGATTCTGCCCCTCTGCTCTGCTCTGGCGAGACCCCACCTGGAACACTGCACCCAGCTCTGGGGTCCCCAGCACAGGAAGGACATGGAGCTGTGGGAGCAAGTCCAGGGGAGGGCCACCAAGATGTTTAGATGGATGGAACAGCTCTCTTATGAGGAAAGGCTGAGGGAACTGGGATTGTTCACCCTAGAAAAGAGAAGGCTTTGGAATGACCTAATTGCAGCCTTCCAATATCTGAAGGGAATTTACAGGAATGATGGGACAAGATTATTTACAAGAGCATGTAGTGACAGGACGAGGGGGAATGGTTTCAAATTGAAAGAGAGTAGGTTTAAATTAGATACTAGGAGGAAAATTTTTTACTGTGAGAGTGGTGAGGCACTGGAACAGGTTGTCCAGAGAAATTCTGGATGCCCTACCCCTGTGTAGGAAACGCAGGAGC
>VXAD01010766.1:0-50145 GCA_013399195.1 Dicrurus megarhynchus | reverse complement strand
CCCGGCCGTTGTCGCCTCAGGAGGGCGAGGCGCCGCTTCAGCAGGACGAGGCGTCACCTCAGGGGCCACCGTGACTTTACGGCCCCGACGGCCCCCGCCGCCCCTCAGGGCTCCCGCACCCCCTTAGGGGCCCCGCAGCCCCTCGGCGGCCTCGGCGGTCCCGCAGCCTTTCAGGGGACCCCGCCACCCTTCAGCGGCCCCGCACCCCCTCAGCCGCCCCGCAGCCCCTCAACGGTTACCGCAGCCTCTCAACGGCCCCTGGAGCCCCTCAGCGGCCTCCGCGGCCCCACAGCCACGCAGGGCGACACTGGCGAGCCAGCGCCGGTGCCGGGGACGCGAGGAGCCGAGCCTGGGCGTGCTCAGCCCTCTGGGAAGGCGGCAGCCGGTCCCGCGCCTCCCTCAGCGGGTGTCCAATAGCTTTGGTCAGTCTTTGCCCGAAGTCTCTCATCTCCCGCTCACACCTCGGCTGCCCCAGCGACTGAGGAGGTAGGAGACGTAATGGGGAAACTGAGCTTTGCGGAGGACACGGCTAACGAGCGGGAGGACGAGAAACATCTACTGAAGAAGGAAGAAAAAATAAAGAGATACAAAGAAAAATTACAGAAGAACGAAGAGAAAATGCAGGCGATCAAAGAAAAAATTAAGAACACTGAAGAAGAAATGCAGGATATCAAAGAAAAAATACAGAAGAATGAAATAAAAATACAGGAGTACAAAGAAAAAATAGAGAAGATCAAGGAAAATATACGGAAGAATGAAATGAAAATACAGATGAAGAAACAAAGACTAGACGAGATCGAAGGAAAAAAACAGAAGAATGAAGTACAAAAAGAGAATGTAACAAAAATATGGACAAACAAGGACAAAATACAGGAGATCAAAGAAAAAATACGTAAGAACAAAGAAAAAATACAGCAAAACAAATTTAAAATACCAAATGAAGAAAAAATACAGAAGAATGAAGAAACAATAGAGGAGAATGAAGTAAAAACAGAGAATGAAATAAAAATACGTAACCACAATGAAAAGGTACAGGACATCAACAAAAAAATACAGAGCATCAAAGAAAAAATACAGGAGATCCGAGAAGAAATGCAGAAGAACAAACAAAAACCACAGGAAACCAAAGAAAAAACACTAAAGAGTGAAGGAAAAATACGGAAGAACAAAGGGAAACTACGGAAGAGTGAAAGCAGGAAATCGACTGGCTGCTAAAAACACTCAAAATCTTTAATAAAATGCTGACATTCAAATTTCTTGCTGTCATTTCTCCATGCTAAGTGCCAAATTATCAGCTGGATTGATCTTCTGCCTATATATGGATGCACTCCTGGCCCCTCCTGGGCAGGATGCTGGGCTGGCTGCAGGGGATGGGATAAATCCAAGAGCCTGCACCAGGGGGGCCCAGCCCTGGGGTAGCTGCACGGAGCAGAGAGCTGAACAAGGGCAGAAAAATCACATTTTGGGGGTGCCATGAGACAGCTCATTTTTGAGTTTGGTGGGTTGGCTGCACCTCCTGTGCTGTCAGTGCCAGACACTCTGTTTTGGGGGCTGGGATTTGGCATGTCACGCTCCATAGTGGCTCCAGGCTTTGTCCATGGGAATGGAGAGAAATAGGCTGTAGGTGTGATCTGGTCTCCAAAGCAGGATCTGCGATGGCTGATCTCATTGTAGATGAGTTCCTCCTAAGGCAATAAGGGGGGTTGGATGCTGAATTTGGTGATGGATCATCTAAAAGCGGTGTTTGCAACCATGCAGCCCCCCTCGGAGCAGCATTTTGGGGATGCTGCAGCCCACCCCGCCCCAGCAGCCAGACGCAAAATTTAATGGTAAAAAAGTACCTGTCCAGGTACTGAGGCAGTGGCAGCAGTGGGACACAAGTCCACCACCAGCTCAGCAACCACAGCTCTTCAGATGTCCCGCCAGGATCTCACCGGGCCAGCTCACAGCACCCTCCTAGGATGGGTTTGCCCCCAAATCTCGGATTTGCTTCTAACAGCAGATGGAAATGGGGGACAGGGAGAATCCCACCTCCATTCCTCTGCCTCGTTGACTCCAGGAGCAGTTTTCCCAGCACAAGCTGGCATCAGGCAGAAGTCAGAAAAAGTCAGAAGCTTTTTGCCTGCATGCCAGGATGCTCCATGGGTGTGCCCTGGCTCCATGAGCCAGAGTGAAGCAGAGCTGTAGGGCTGCTCCCTTCCTGCCCCAGGCTGCCTTGTCCTGCTTGGGAGAAACCCTTCTCTTGAGAATGCCGCTGACTGTCTTACCCAATCCAGGAGCTACCAGAGCACCTTGAGCCCAGTGTGGCCACCAACCTGCAGCCACCTCATCCAGGTGAAGGCAAGGGCAGGAGAGGGAGGAGCAAAGTCTCCCTGTTTCTTGTGTTTGAATGTCACACTGGGACACAGCGCTTGGGAAAATGGCTTTGTGCTGGCACCCAGGGGCTGCGCAGCTGGGAACACTTGAAAACAAAAGCCAGCAAAATCCAGCCCATGCTTGGCAGCCTGTTTGGTTTAGTGGGAATTATTTGAAGAGTTAGCCCAGTGCAAGAGCTGGCTCTGCTCCTCCATCTATCACAGGATGAGGACAGAAGGGAGCAGTGGAGCTAGGTTACAGCTCACTTCTTCCCACACCTTTGGGAGATCTCCAGAGACTCATTTTTTGCTCAAGGAACACCTTCTCCCAGCCTTGGATTTTACCACCCTGTGTTGTCCACTGTTCAACAGGCATTTCATAAAAGAGCCCTATGCTCACCATGTCCACGCAGTGAGTTAAACAAGGAGGAGGCTTTTCTTTGGGCACAGTGACATCTCTGCCCATGCGATAACCCCAGTGGCTCCCTGCAACTACAGCCCCTCTCCTTTGGCAGGAATTCCCTTATTGCCTCATTTTAAACATTTTAGCAACAAGGCTAAATGTCACCCTCCGGGTGCTGCACTGTGTGCTTGCAGTCCCCTGCTTTTGTAGTGGGCAGCACTTTTCAGTCTCATCGCCTCCAGTAATGAACCCCATTTATATGGCCCCCAGCTCTGCAGAGCGAGGCTGGGCTGAGCTGAGCTGCTGGGACATCTCTCACTCCTTCCCAGCAGTGTCCTTGCTCTCCAGCTCACCACTTCAGGGAGAACAAAAGTTCTTCCTCGGTCCATGCAGACGAGCTGCTCCAAATTTTAATTGGATACAGACTGCTTGCTCCCATGTGGCAGCTCCGAATCCCACCTTAGCCTCCACGCAGTGCCCTGAGGCCCTCTTCCTTGCATGCAGCCTGGCTCAGCTGCCTCCCTCCAAAGCTTTGCATCCCCCAAAACTTCAGCACTGCCTTTTCCAGTGGATGATCCTCTCCACCAACAAATCCTGCTGCAGAGAATCGAGTTGAGCTGCCATTCAGTGCTATTTCTTGCTGGCTAAGGCAACAACACTAACCTGGTATTTTGTGGTTTGTTTGCATGACACACACAGGTTCAGCCCCACTCTGTTTCAGGTTTTCTTGTAGGTCAGAGTCCTGCAGTGCTGCTGCTTATCCACATTTGGGAAAAAGCAGAAGACCAGGAAATACTCAACTTCCAAGGAAGCTGTGGACAAAGAGGAGACAATATTTCAGCTACAACCCTGTGAGTGTTGAGCACAAGGGGAGCTTTGTGCCTCTCAGGCACAAAGTTTCAGCCTGATGTGACCTTTGTTTGTCCCCAAAGAGTGATGCTGTTGACACATCTTTGCCTCACAAACCCTCGGAAGCCCCAGGCCATAACTGCAGAGACTGTTGCCCCCCATACTGATGCTGATTGGTGTTGCAGTTAGCACCTACCTTTAGGAAAAAAGATATGGGCAATTTTCCAGCACTTCCTCCAACCTGCCACAATTCTTTCCCAATCCCACTTACACTTTCCCAAACACTCAGTGCTGCTGCCAGCTTGATGCCATCGGAAGCGCAGGGGGCTTGTTCCCCCTTCCTCGACCTCTGCTGCTAGCGGAAGCACCAAATTGGACTTGATGCAAGACCAAAGCCCCTGGACCCTCAAATTAATTATGCTTCACAGGGTGGGATAATCACTGGAATTAGTTTGAGACATTTCTTTTCTCTTGACCAGCACATACTGGAGAGAGCCTGTTACCTCTAAAGTTTGTCCCAAGGATTAGATAAGCTTTCTAGGGCATAGATCCCCAAATTCCTCTTTCTTTTGCACTTAGAGGCACTATTTTCACAGAATCACAGAATATGCTGAGTTGGAAGGGACCCACAAGGATCATCAAGTCCAAGTCTTAGGCCTGCACAGCACCATCCCCAAGAGTCACACTGTGTGCCTGAGACCATTGTCCAAATGCTTCTTGAACTCTGTCACTCTTGGTGATGTGACCACTTTCCCGGGGGAGCCTGTTCCATTGCCCAATCACCCTCTGGGTGAAGAACCTTTTTCTGATATCCAACTTACACCTCCCCTGAAACAACTTCAGGCCATTTGCTTGGGTCCTGTCACTGGTCACCACAGAGAAGAGATCAGTGACTGCCTCTTCTCTTCCCCTCATGAGGAAGTTGCAACTGCAATGAGGTTTCCCCCCAGTCTCCTCCAGGCTGAACAGACCAAGTGACCTCAGCCACTCCTCATATGGCTTCCCCTCAAGGCCCTTCACTCTCTTCATTACCCTCCTTTGGACACTAACAGCTTAATATCTTTTTTATATTGCAGTGAGCAAAACTGCACACGGGACTCAAGGTGAGGCTGCAGCAGTGCAGAGCAGAGCGGAACAATCCCATCCCTCGACTGGATGGTGACGCTGTGCCTGATGCACCCCAGGACAGTTTCCCATGGGCCCGCAGAACCCAGTGCTCTGTAATGCCAGGGCACCCACTGCCACCTGAGCACAACCCACCTCTTTCTGAAAAGAGAAGTAACATGAGCAGGAGGCATTTTTGCCTCCTCAGCAGTATGTCTAAATATCTTTAACTATCATAAAAGCAAATAAACAATGATAAATATCATTATTTTAGGTGAGGGAGGCTGTTGATATCAACATGCCTGACTTTGCAGGCTGAGTGCTCACAGGGGCCAAGAGCAGCTCGGCCAAGGGCAGTCCTGCTGCTGGGGCATGGTGACCCCCTCTGCTCAGTTTTCCAGGTGACTCTGCAAGGCTGAGAGATGCAGCTGGACTCAAACAGCATTCTGAGCACTCAGTTGATTCACATTGCAGATGGAAAAAGCCTTCACTGAAGGCTTTAAAAACTTGCTAATAGAAATTTAAAAGTGTCACCGCAGCAAGGGAAACCGTGCTGCCTCTTCCAATCTCTCTCAACAGTGAAATCTGTTCTTTCACATTTACTTGTTCTGGCATTCAGTGCAAATCAAATCCCACAGAAAACAAGATTTTGCTTGCTCCTTTGTTTCCCTTTTCTTCCTCCTCCCTGAACTGCTTTTTCCCCATATTCTCTCTCCTTTACAAACTAGCAGAAAGGTGGGTCTGTTAAGGAATTTACGGCCTTGGTGGAAAATCTGCAAATCTACAGAAACAGAAAATCTTGTCACGTCTCCTCACAAACGGAAAAGGAGAACTAAATGAAATCCCACGGGGATGCTCTGGCTACCTCAGTGAAACAAGGTTCAGCTTAAGCTGCTTGTTTCACTTGCTACATCGCCTGGTTTTAATCCAATTTGATTTAGGACAAAAAGTAGCTGCTTTTCTGCCCTCCAGGAAGCAGCGGGTGCAGCCAGAGCTGAGCAAGGAACTGGCCCGTCCTGCCTCATGTGCACACACACCAAGCTGTACGCATTTCTTGGCTCACGCTTTGTAGATGACCTTTTCTCATCTGCAACATTTTTGATTATTTGTCAAAATCTCACCAGAGTCCCTTCAACAGCTAAGGCACCAGGGTAGATGCTATGGCAGCAGAGCTCCTGTGATGTGGCGACTTGGAGCTGGCTGCTTCCTCATCCTATGGATCCCCACAGTCTAACACCAGCTCATCCCTGTTAAGAGGGAGGTGTGGAGGACAGCCCTTCTCCGAAAGCACAGCTCTCCAACTCCAGCTTCCCCTTCCCCACCAGCCACCCCCCAGCACCGTACCTCTGCAGGGAGCAGCAGGGGCTGGATTGTTGCCAGCCAAGCAACCACCACAGGCAGCTCTGACCAGTACTGCACTGTCCCCCAAGTCTGCTTTAACAGGAACTAAAATTAAAAAAGGCACTGCCCTGCAATAGCCTGGAGAAAAAAAATTTAAAATGCCCATACACAGCTAAGAGCAGGGCCCTATCTGCAGGAGCCACAGCACTGCCTGGCTTTACCTATCGCCTCACACCAGATTTACTACAGGAATTGCCAAGGGGCCACCCTGCTCCACGATAACAAAATCCTCCCAGAGACAGAAGCAGAAATAGCCACAGAGTGGCTTTGTGCCTGAAACACTAGCAAAACAGCTCAGCCTCTCATGCCAGCTGCCCTGCACGGTGCAGAGACACTAATTTGTTTCATCCTTCCATTCCAAATCTGCCCCTTTGACTCTAAGTAGAGATGATGTTTAATTAACACATTTGACCTTTTATCAGCACTCAGTGCTGATGACTTTCTGCACACCAGTTAGGTGTGCTTTCCTGCAGGCTGCTGCGAACTTGGGAGTAGGACAGTGTTACAAGGTTTCCTCACTTACCTTTGAACATTTTCTGACACTCTGCGTTTGAAAAGTGAGAACGTTAAAGTGTCATCTTCCATTATTTTAATAGCATTTACATTTCTATCTCTTATTCCTATATGGTGGTATAAAGTAGAAAACAAGTGTTACCCAGAAAATCAAAAATCAAAGGACTACCTAGAAAATCAAAACATTTTAATTCTTTTTCCTGTGTATGTTTAAAACTTTCCAAATTTCTTGTGGTAAGATGGGGTTGGAATTGACAACATAAATGATGCCTCAAAATAGCTGAGAACAAGAAGCTCATTGTACTAATACGGCAGAGCATCCTGCTCCTTCTGCCTTCTTTTGGTTTAGCTGTTACCAGAGACCTTCTCACAATGTCACTCTACCAACCCTTAGTTCCTGATCATTGTTAAAATTCCAAAAATTCTCATGTCAGTGAGTTATTTTCATTTAAAAGATGTCCCAGGTGTGTAGCCTGACCTTGCTCAACCCTTTCTGTTGCCCTCACCTGGTCAGAGCAGGATGGTTCAGCGAGGACTCATTCACTAAACACCTTCATTACTTTAGCCTGAAGCTCAGTGTGACCTGGAAGTAATACAAAGCAAGAGAAACCCCACCTGCATAAGGGAACCCTTGGTAATGTTCATAAGGCATGCAGTGAATGTCGCTGAGACCTATTTTCAAAGTACAGCAGCACCAGTTATATTTGATAATTATAAACATTTTATTTTTACAGTATAAAAATACAGGAACAAAATACTGTACAGAAAAATATAAAGTTAAATTGAGATCTTCTCAGTCCCATTTAAGACAAATAGGATCACATTGTGCAAGCCCCAAACTTCAGAAAATAAAATTATCCTGGCACTTGAAGTGGTGGCACACTCAATCCAAATGGGACAGCTGCTGCTCACCATGTCCAGAGGCAGAGGTGTGCCACAGGGTAACCTTCCAGCACAGGAAACTTGTGCAGCTTCCAACATCCTTACAAGTTTGACTTTGTTACACATAAAATGGAACTGAAGTCCCCCTCCATGACCTGACCTGGAGATGAATGCCCCAGGCCTCAGAGTATTTACAGTAAGGTGCCACAAGCCCACCTGCCCACACACATCCCCGAGCTGTGATCCCACCCCAGGGGCTCACATTTACACAAACCAGTGGCTGCAGCACACTCACATAAACACAACTGGAAGCTCTCTATGACCAGTTGTGAGCTGGAAACTGTGATTTAAGGAAGGCAAACCATCAGTAAAAACAAGCTGATGAAATCCCTGAGCTTCCACTAGTTCCTCAAAACAGAAAAAAGCAAACTCCCCTATCCCCAAACAACAAAAGCAGCCAGCATTCTTTTCCAATGTACTGGCTGTTTCACTACATTCCTGTCTTTAAGAAAGAACACTGGTCTGCAGCAGCCAACACTACAAGAATCATTTCCCTCTTCTTTACCTGTACTTCTCCAGGACTATTTTCATTTTCCACAACCAAACTGTCCAAGTTTGCTTGCAGGTAAAGCAGGAAGGAGAGAATTACAGTGCAAATTATACGCTCATGGAAAAAAACACAAAGGAAAAAGGTTCTCTGTAGATTCTCCAAGCCTGTTCTCTCCATGGCCCCAAAACAGAATCCATCCTTGTTAGGGAATAACTGCCAACTGACCCTAGACCTTCAACAGAACGTTGGGAGCATGTTCCCCACAGCAGTGAACTTGCCTTCACACTGCGTATCAACAATGCTATAAGATGCCTTTTCATCACCCAGTAATCACGGCAGGATTCCACAAGAAAGTGCAGTGGGAGTCTCAGGTCTTCAAGTTCCTCTTATTTTATTCATTTGTAGCAGAGATTTGAAAGTCCCTGTACTGTATTCACAGTGGAAAAAAACGTGCAGCAACACACGCTGGAGACACTCCAGGAATTATTGCTGTGCTGAGGCAGCTTGTGGAGTTCGACTAAAAAAAAATTGACAAAAGAAGAAATAAGGGCAGGCCTAAAGAGGAACACAGAAAAAGAAAGGAATTGCTCTGGGCACCAGCGCATCCCAGTTCCTCCCCACTGCCAGAAAGGTGCTGTAATGGATCCTGTCTCCTGTAAGCAGCAAGTGCAAGACTGAACAGTTGTGTAGGGTTGCCAGCAGCATATTTGGACAGTCTGTGGCAAGTGTAGGCACAGCTCACTGCCACTTGTAGATATTCACCATCTTCTCTGTCAGAGTAGCCAAGAGGTGAGTTTGGTTCACTTCCAAGGGGCAGATATCCAGCACAGGCAGGTCAGCTGGCAGCTTCTGCAGCAAGGAACCACTTCCAGCATCCCAGAGCTGTGGGAGCGACAGACAAGGTCAAGGACTGCAGGATGCTTCCCTCCTACCCAGAAGAGACCTTCCTCTCTCCAGAAAATATTTCCTCAATTTAGTCATAGGACCCTTTCTCTACTTCCACACCCTGCTTGATTGGTCCTTAACAGACTTGCAGCACAATGCCACCCTGACCCCACTCATGAGCTCTCATGCATCCTGTTGTCCATCTTCTGCATTTGGGATGCTTTTTCATACAAAGGGCAACCCTTCTCCTCCTCTTCCCCATCATTCCTAAAAAGCCTGCATCCTTCTCCCACAGCACTTACCACACTAGCTATCCCACCGACTCTGTTACACCACTCAGAGGGACCAGTTGTGCCACTGTGCCCAACCCCATTCCCCTGGGGGACAACAGGGGCTCACTGCCTACATGCCCTTTGATGGATGGGGACCACAGGCCTTGGCTAAGGCTTGGAGTCCCATACTATCACAAGTTACACCTGCCACAGCAGTACAACAGACCAGCTAGCACAGGGGCAACGTGCATGACAAGACAATTCCCACCAAATCTCACTGATGCTGTGACTGATACGGCTTCTCTCCTAAGAACTGCAATAAACCCTTATACCACAAGGAAAGGAGCAAAACATACCAGAGCAGAATTGGATGCCTCATCACCAGCACACACAAAGACACTCCCATCATCCTCCGGGCTCTGAAAAATGGCATTTTTGGTCAGCAACTTGCAAGTGGGCCCAGCACTGAAAGTCTGAACCGGGTTAGAAGAACACACCACGTCTTCAGAGGCCTCTGTCAGTGGGCTGCAAGTCAGTTCCATCATCACACAACGCACACATGGGTTATTTTTACCTGTGTAGTAGAAATAAAAAGGTAACTTTTGAAAAATATACTCACAGATAGGCTGTAGGAATACAAGCAGCACCACCCTGCAGCTGCCTCCTTTTGCCCACCCCCAGTTTTTATCTATGTGCAGATGCTCATTGCTCTAGTAAGAGCAGGTGCTGGGTTTCTGCCGTGCCCACGGCACCAAAGTTGCTGTTGAGCTCAGCCCAGTGCAGTGAGAAGCAGTGGGCAGAGCCCTGCAGACACACTCCAGTACGTACCAGGCCTGTACGTGGCCAGGCAGTGCCGTGTGTTGATCTCTGTTTGGAGATCGATGCAGCCTCCGGGTTCCAGGGGCAGGTGATGAGGCCGGTAGGAGTTGCCAGCTTTCTGTTCCCAGAAGCAGGCTCCTTCCAAGGTCCCAGCCAATATTCCGCCATAGGGCAGTGACGCTGAGGCCATCCGGGGCAGGTAGGACAGCGATACCATGGGGCACCTGCAAGGGTCATTGGCAAGAGTCAGCGCTGTCAGCTGCAGCTCTGCTGGTGTCCTGCTCGCTGCTGTAGAGCTCCGGTTCTCCAACTGCGTGGCAAATAAAGGGCCTGAGCAGGCTATGAGGATGGTCCTTCAAGCAAGGAGTCCCAATGGACGTGTCAAGTAGAAATTAAATTCAACTTAACTACTGAGCCTTATGTTTTACAGAAGCACAGGGCAGCACACATCAGATGAGCACAAATCAGCATTTGATTCCCAGAGTATAAGAAACAGAAGCGTCAGAATTTCACACTTCTTTGTGATTTGTCCTTTCAAAATTAAATACTAAACCCAGCTCCAAAACAAATTCAACTCTTCTGTTTATGCTGCACCAGTGGGTCTATTTCTGACCCTTGTGTGCCTTAAAAGGAGCACAAGTGCTTGGCACATGCATAAGTTATATATATACACCATACAACTTTATGAGAGACTTCTCACATTTGTGCTAAAGTTGAATTTTTGAACAAGAGCTTCACATAATACAATTTAAACTATTGTAATTGTTGTGTGATTTTACTGAGAGATAAAGTTCTGGAATTGTCTGCCCGGGGAGGTGGTGGAGTCACCATCCCCGGATGTGTTTAAAAACAGACTGGATGTGGCACTCAGTGCCATGGTTCAGTTGAGGTGATGTTAGGGCATGGGTTGGACTCAGTGATCTCAAAGGTCTCTTCCAACCTGGTGATTGTGTGATTCTGTGATTTATGGAAAAAGCTCTGTTTAACTTGATGTATATTAGTTGAGAGGAATGACAAATCCTTCTGCCATACCTGGACTTCTGAGGGACCAGTTCTTGGACATGAGAGTTTGTGTCTCTCAGATCATATATCATGATAGAGCCATTGACCAATCCAGCATAGACATAGTTTGTATCATCGAGACACCAGCAGCAGCTCCACACAGGACGGCCAGCATTGTATGTCTGCACCACAGTGTTTGTTGCCAAGCTGCAGAAGAAAAGCAAAGTGTTGGCCAGTTGCACAAGCATCTACTGATGAGAAAACAGCACAATTAAAGTAAGCTAATCTAGCTTTTTAAAGTCTTCAGACAAAAGCATCTCTCTTTAGACTGAATTCTCAATTAACTCCTCCTTTACTCCAGACATGAATCTAAAAACCCAAACAGAATAATCCCTTGGATATTGTCAAGTGATTTATAATTCTTCCAGGCCAATGCTTCTTTTTCCAGCTTGATCTTTGGAGACTGGGAGAGGAAATCCCATAGCAGGGTCTCAGCTGCCTTACTGGCAAGAGAAAGCTAAGTTACTTTTCTGGAAACAATTTGGAGAAGCAACTCTGGTGTAATCCCGTAATACCACATATTCCTGAGATCACAGGGCTCATCTCTTCAGATTACATCTCTCATTAATTATTTCCCCCTCTTTTTACACAAGAGGAACAGTATTTATGCCTCAAAAGAATCCAATTTAAGCAAGAGTGAGACAGTGAAGTGGGATAAGGACAGTTGAAAGCATGTTTATAGTATTAATTCTTCCTTCTACAAATCAAGTTTCTAAAGAAGAGGGGAGTCCACAGAGGGGCACAACCCAGAATAGCAGATGAAGCTGGTATCAGATCAGGATGTATTTGCAAAGGGCAGCATTGTCAACATGCGTTTGCACACTGAGAACAGCAAGAGACAGAAGATTGCACATATCAAAGTAACTCCAGACATCCTTTGTAACACATGTGCTTCTCCCTGGGGAAGGTGATTATGCTCAGGACTCCAGAGAAACAAGTAATTGCTCCCAGGTAAGTGTAAGGGGAACAACTACAAAGACCTAGCTGGGGAAACAGGGAGTTTGATATCAGAGCAGTGACTGGGTCAAAACAACAGGATGAAAACCCAAAACCAAAACCAACTCACAGTGCTATTTTAAACAACTGCAAACCAGAGCAGGAGACAAAGACATCTTGGATAATTCTTTTGAGGAGGATGACTATGGAATGAGTAACTAGAGAAGAAAGATGACCAAAGAAGGACTATTCTTTCAGAGGGAGACTGAAAAACGTATGAAGATGCTGCTGAGGCAAACACCTAACTCCAAGACATTCTGGGTTCAAGCACAAAACCAAGAAGATCACAAGCTCTGATGAAGCCAAACAAGCAGTAAGAAGCAGATATGGAAGTGTCTGGTTTCTTCTTGCAGTGTCTGCTCAGTCTTCAGATTAAACCATGAAAAGAATTATCAGCCTAATCAGAAATCTGACACCTTGACTTGAGCATCAGACAGTTTTGTTTACTTTTAACTAGTCTAGCAAACTTTCAACACAGTTACAGGAAAGCAACATTCTGTACATTTTTCTTGCAGGATTAAGTTCTCTTCATTGCTTCACTTGTAGGAAAGAATTGAGACTAATTAGTCAAAAACCAGACACTTGTCTTGCCTAACCCAATACTGACAGATGAATTGCACAGAGTTAATATAACTCAGTTAAGAATCAATCAGCCAATAAAGTTTTGAAGCACTGTAAGATTAAGACTGAAGAGCAGCAGAGCAGCAAGAACACACACTCATAAACTGTAAATTCTAACAGGACCAGACACATTTTTCTCCCAGTCTCTGCATAGTCTCCAACCTGCTGGTTTAAGTCTCTGCTAGCTCTAGAGAGCTTCTAGCACATGCTCAACAATGCTGTTTATGCATTTCATATCCCAGATGAATTCCATGATCTGCAAGAAGTTTAAAATTGGAGAAACCAACATCAGTGCAGGGAAGGAAGAGCCCAGCCTAACCATCCCTTATTTCTCCTTTATGCTGTACAAGTTCCCACGCTTCACATTTCCCCGTAGGAACAGAAAACCAAGTGGACAGTAAATGTCATGTCTATATATTATGTTACATTTATTCTCAACACAATTGGCCAATCCATGCTGAATTACTTGTTTTCCACAGGAAAACTACCAGAGAGAGGTAGCTCTGTGACACCTCCACCTTAAAGATGCAAAAGCATCAATAAGCCCTTCCCTCTTGTAGTTCCCACATGCAGGAAGACTATGCAGACCTGATCTCATCTTTGCAGCGTCTTTCAGAAAGGAGAACAGAAATCAGCATAAAATCCAACCCAACCTCTTGCACACAGCCAAACCCTGCAGGGACAGGCAGCAGGGCTCACCTGGTGAGTTTAAGAGTGCTGTCCAGGGCAGCAGAGAGCAGCAAACCATCTGCTCGAGTGCCGAAAGCCAGGCCCCGAATCTGTTTACTGTGGATGGGGATGTACTGACTGCTCTTCAGGTTGGCCAAGCTCATCATCTTAACACCACAACCTGCCACGGAAGAAGGGTAAAGCAGATTATTGCAAAGCAGCATATGCATAGAACTTGCTATTCTATGCCAGAACTACGCAGTCTGTATTGAAGCCTGTGGTGGGATGACCATGTGAGTTATTTGCTGTTCTGGATAAGAACTGCCACAAATCATTCTTTAATTCAAATGGCAACAAGGCTAAATCCTTAAGGATCCCAGCCAGCAAGAGCAAATTCAGTACCAGTGTTACAATTCTTGTTACAAGGCCTTTAGCCAGCTCCTTCAAAGGCACTCTTGCTCAGATAAAGCCACAAAGAGCAGGATTACATGGCTATTTAAGAGAACAAGCATCACAGCAAAGAATGGTCACAGGTGAACTTAACCTGTGTGCTACAAGAGTCACCACAAAGCCTCCATTCAGAGATTCAGTCCCTGGCTACAAATGCCAGAAAAATTAGACCAGTTAAATGCGGAAAACCACTTTGTTATGCCTAGATAAGGCACATTAACCTCAAACCCATTAACCAAATAAAGTAAGTTTCATCAGTCAGAAAGCATTTTACAAATAAGTGCTCTCAGACTCCTAATGCCATAATTATTGCACTGAAAAAGCCACTGGCACTGGTCCAGATGTCAGGTCACTGGCCCCTGGACATAACAGTGAGACAAAACCAGGGCTGCCTGTGACTTCTTGGCTTCCTATTTCCTCATTAGGAAACAGTGCTTCAAGCATTCATATTAAAAGGAGTTTGCTTTTGGTTGAGGGTTTGTTTTTTTTTTTTAAGAGTACTGACAAATCAGCTACATGTGCATCAATCCACCTACAATTTGGGAAGCAGTGTTCCTCTTAACCACTGGAAGCTTCTCTGCAGGCCCCACTGCCTAGCCCCTTCTTGCTGAAGTTCCACCTTTGCAAGGATTACCAAAGGTGGATGTGGCATTCCAGCAGGAGAGCTGGAGAGCCTCTGCTAGGATTCTGCCATAGAAGTGCCAGGGAAAACAAGTTCCTTTGCTAGACAGAAGCTACCAATGCAGGGGCCAGATGAACTATGGGGAGCCTTACAAGTATTCTCAGTTTACAAGGCACATGTAAAGGCCAAGCAGAGAAGCAGGGAGCAGGGACGAAGTAGAAATGACATTAACTTTTACTTATGAACCACCAAATGTTGACTTGCTTAATTACCAGGAATAAAAGTAGACTGTGGAGAAGGCTGTGATACCACAAGACAACTCAGTGAGTCACAGTATGCCATTACTCTGCAGTTCCCAGTCTGAGACACCAAAAAAACCTTTTCCAAGTGGTACTTGCGCTGGCTTTGGCTGGAGGGGAGGCTGCCTGGGAGGCAGGTGCGGGAGCTGCCAGGTTGCTGCGAAGCGCTCGCATTGTACTGGGACACCAGAGCCTTCAGCTCCTGCAAAGAAAAAACCCAAAGAGCTTTAATGCATCGCCAGCAGTGTAACCTTCTGTGCTCACTGCTTCAGGTGTTCTAACTGTACTTGTTCTCAGATAAAAGAGGGAAATACAGTCCCATTTCCATGCTGTTCCTGAAGTGCTACATTTCTAAGTCCATGGCCTATGACAGTATGCAACACAAGGATTCAAATGCTGTGTAAATTCTGGCAGAATGTACTCAAAGTCTGTTACTGTATGTATTACACCCTGCGAAAGAGAGGACTCTTGGGCAACACATAAAAGCCAGTAACAATTATTACCAGATCAATGCTGTTCAGATGAGAATGAACTGCCAAGTATTATGTGCTGCTAAACCACAAGAGAAAGTCAATTAAAACCATTTTCCAGAATTTCAAGAATACCCCATAAAAAAATAAAAGCCCAAGATTCAACATAAAGGGCGTTGCAGGAAACAAGTCAGTCTATTTAATGACGACCCTGTTCTTGTAAACCCTGTGCAGCAAATTCCAGGAACGACACGACTCTCAAGAGCTCCAGTCCTGTTTTCTACCACCTCCTCCCCTCTTTTCCTCCACCTCAGTTAATGAATGCTCAAGGATACTCAGCAAAGGCACAGCTAAGAACAGCTTCTATGAGGAACAAGCTATTCCTTGAATTCCTTTTTTTGATGAGATCATCAGGGGTGTGAGGTGGGAATGCAGGTAGTGGCACCAGCATATTGTGAGTCAACTAGAGATGTCCCTTCCAAAAAAGCATTTTGACCATCTTGTAATCCAAGGTCAAAACCAGACAATACAGAGTCTCAGGGATATTTAAGAGGGAAGCTGCTGAAGGAAAACTGCTACTTGCTTTCTGTTGTCAGAGTAATGCAGGTTCTGCTTCAAACACTATGTAATCTTTAAACAATTAAGGGTCACAAGAGCAATATTATGAATATATCAGTAATTGCAAGTCAGCCTCAATACTGAACCAGCCACCACCACTTAACCTGCATCGAAGCAAAGGCAGCAGTTTTCAAAGAGGCAGGATCGAAGTTCAAGCTCTACATTAATAGTTATCAAGACCTATAATTTTTGGAAGCTGCTCAAGACAAGAGGAGTTCTGACACTTTACAGAGGTCTGATCTGTTTGGCATCAAGCACACTGCAAATGTCCCAAGGGAATAGAAAAGTTAAAAAAAAAAAAAAAAAGGAAGCTGAAGACTCCAGATGAACCCATTAGAGCAAGAAAAGACAAAACAACCTAGGCAAGGAAGAAGGGGTGTGAGGGTTGTCAGGATGCTTATGATGAAAGCTGTAGCTTCAGGCTTAGAGTAAGCAGTCAAAACACAGGTAACTTAGAAAAAAATAACTTTCAATCAAAAATGTAATAAACTCATTATTTCTAAAAGGTGAGGGGAGGAGACCACGACCACTGGGGATCAGAAGAGATTACAATTATTTGTTGCTCTGGGGACCTTACAAAACTCTCCTTGTCACCTGCACTCAACATTCAACTTTCACACAAGTTATTAAAAAGGAAACCAGGCAATTAAAATCACAAGGACTATTAGTACAATGTTTACATTTAAACACAATGGACAAACCCAGCAGAACCAGGAAGTCTTACTGGAGGCACATTAGCAAGGTGATTAAAAACATTGTGCTGCAGACAAATTCCACTAATTGTGCTCAAAAGAATGTTCTGTTCATTATGTAAAAGTCTATACTTTCCTTTGAGATGCTTTGCAGAGTTTTCCTGACAGCTGGTGTCAACTAAAGGCCTTGAAAGCAGACTCCTCTCTCTGCACATGCTATGACTCTCTAGATTTCAGCTCGCCTTTGCAGTGATGAATGAACACAGTCACACTGGGGGGAAAGAATGGGCTATACGGCAAAAGTCTTCCTGAGGAGCGTGCAGGAGAAGCAGAAGAGCACAATGAATAGGAAAGGAAAACCACCAGCTACAATAAATTCACAACAGTTTTGAGTATTAGGTTACGGCCCTAATAGCTGATATGAAGCTTTCAAGACAAAGGCAGGTAACAATGACTGTCATTCTCTGGCTGTTTCCCACAGAGCTCTTAGAGAAGCCACACCTGCCACCTTGCACTGCACAGCCCCAGCCCTGCCTTTAATAGAGAAACACAGGACAGGACAACCTCAAGCTGTGGTGCAGCACTGCAGACATTCCACCTTGCACCTCCCTTTGGGGGTCAGGTTCAAATTCAGGCTAAAGCACATGGAGAATTTTTAACTGGCTTCACTATAAACAACAGCAATGAAATACCAGCTTTCACTTCCCCAGACATCAACTGGAGGTGAACACAGAGATCACAAAGATGAAAATTTTTATACAATAAAACAATTAGCCTAATATTTTTTCTAGAGGTATTGGATACACAAGTTTGTATTGATATTTTGCCATTCAATTTTTTTTGGATGCTCTGAAAATCCTATTTTAAAAAAGCTTTTCCATTACATTAAGCAATATAAACTGATCTCTGCAAGGCTCACAATTACATTAGCTTTCTTCTCCACAGCAGCATGCAGTCTCCCGTAATTTCCCTGCCAGTCCTCCTTTTCCTGCTCCATACCCAAACAGAGCTACTGCTTCCCATGTGCAAAAATCAAATCTCCTACCCCAGCTGATCAGTGGTATTAATATCAGATGGCAGAGATGGTTTGCTTATCATTAGCTACTGTTACTGAAAATGCTAGCAGATTCAGAAGGAGTACTGCAGTAGCTCACATCTCATTTCCAAGTTCTTTCTGCTCCCAAAGGAAAAACATTAGGTAAAAGTCAGGTGTCAGCAGCACTGGTTCCAAAAGACAAGCCTGAACCTCCTGTGGTGGGCAGGACACAGCTCAGCACAGCCCCTGCTCCTGAGGGCTTTCTTCCAGAGCTCTCCTCAACTTCAAGTTCCTTTTCTCATGTATTTTCATATAGCTAAAGACTTAAAAACCATCAATTTCATAGTTTCAATAACATTACATACTTCAATAACAAAGTACAATGAACAAGACCATTAATGGGCAAGAGCACAGAAAAAAGCATACAAACCTAAAAAAAGGTCATAACTAGTGCTGTGACTGCTGCTGGGCACAGCTCAAGAGCACTAGCAACAAAAAACCCTGAACAACCCA
The DNA here is from genome assembly GCA_013399195.1 of Dicrurus megarhynchus. Lineage (NCBI taxonomy): Eukaryota > Metazoa > Chordata > Aves > Passeriformes > Dicruridae > Dicrurus > Dicrurus megarhynchus. The sequence continues at coordinate 32,065 of VXAD01010766.1, read as the reverse complement.
ACCCTACACTGCAATCACCCAACCAGGGCTGGGTTAGAGACCTCCCAACCTAAATGCTTCTATGCAAATAGTTGCTTTGCTATATGACTTCTCATAAAACAAGGAACTCATTAGGCATCTGCTCGAAATATAATCAAACAAGTTAAAGACTTATTACAGACTTCCTGCCGACTTTTTTTGCTCCCCAGTATATTATTTTACTTTCAGTTTATTTACAGTATAAACAAGCACCTTAAAATTGCTTCCAGCATTTGCATTAAGCACTACAGGACAATGATGAATGCAGTATAAATACTGAAACAGAGCTTAAAGAACATGGGGTACTTAATCTTTATAACATGTGACTTCAATTCAGTTAGACTGGACACTCCATCATTTAACAGCAAATGAATTACAGGAAAACATTATGGACCTGCAGTTTTATCTTATTTGCATTTTTCTTAAGCCAAAGTTTGAAGTGGACCAATGTTCTTATTAGTGGTGATGAGCATATGACTTCATGCAGGAATTTAGGGAATTTATAAAGCTTCAGCAAAGAGGATGTTATTTAATGTACAGATATGAATAGCCATGACTATAAAAAAAACCCATCCAGGAATAAAGAAAAGCATAAAATTAAGCAGGCTGCTAGACAGTGAGAGGATATAATCTGCCTCATACAACAAAAGGTAGCAAACTGGCAATGAAACAGGCTCTTGGAAAACCTAGCATTGGTGGAATACAGCCCCTAATCCAGAGCTGGAAGCACTGGCAGAGTCCATAATTTACAGGAATCCTGCAAAAGCAGCTGGGATGGGTTACAAAATATCTCAGCATTGCATAAGGCAGAAGGAAGCAGTCATTTAACAACCCATCATTTATAGTCAGTAATTTGTGTTCTAAGAGGTGCCTCTCAGCAGCTGCTCAGCCCATGTGTAGAGCCCCCCTTACTGACAGGCCAGGTCCCAAGGTACCAGAGGGTGCTAAATGGGAATCTTGACTAACCTTCAAAAAAATCCAAGCCCCTAAGGATTTTTGTTGTTTTCTTTTGATTTTGCAAGTAGCCATGCCTCTTCACAAACTGCTTCTCAAAGCCTCTTGACTAACTAGTGGTAGCAGGTTGTACTATAGGTTTACTATGGAGATTGCCAAAGCTTGTTTTGATGCAACTACAAGAAAGATAAGGAGAGTAAGTCTGGTTCTTCATCACCATGCCTTTCCAGGCACCACAAAACCTGAGGAGGAACCTGCAACATCCGCAGCCAACCAACTCTGCTGCTGGGCTGCAACTTCAATTAAGTCTTAAAAGCAAAAAAAAAAAGTCAGTGTTTTTGTAGCACACATGAATATTCCAGCATGGCATGTTTTTACCAGCTTGGAATGATTCACCAATTGAGTTTACTAAATCTTGCTGATTGTTAAAACCGGAATCCTGTCTTCTCTCCTCTAAGGGAACATGGAAAAGGCAGGTTGAAGAGAAAGACATCCTCTGTGTATTTGTAGCATGAGACTCACCTGAACTTGCTTGCGGAGTTTGCTGCATTCATCTGTCAGAACCTGGAGCTGGAGACGGCTCTGTGCAGATTCCAGCTCTGCCTGTCTCCTCAACATTTGCTCCTTTTCTAAAGAGCTGGAGGAAGGAGAGAAAAGCAATCCTTAGGACTAGGTATTATCTAGGATGCTTTTCTGGGCTGTCAATTCCTGCCCTCTGACTTCATCCCACCACAAGTCTTGTTCAGGCAAATCCACAAGTAACAGAAAACCTGGTATTGCACTAACCCAAAACATTCACCTTGAGATATTCAGTTATGCAATTGTTCTGAATGACTCACTCAAGTATTGTTCCAACAGCCTCTCTCCTCACCCTCTCCAAAAGGACTAATTTAGTAGAGGAGAGTGAAAGAGAAATCAATTTTCTTTCCCCTACAGAAACACTTCAGCAAATCCTATACCATCAATGTCCATGTACTACACTATGTCAGTAACACAGCACGTGATATCATAACTATATAACAGCAAGATCTTCAAGCTTGTCCCTACTACCAGTAGCTAATCTTGTATTTCAGGAAAATATATCTGTACCAGAAAAAATGATAAAGGTAAGTTCTCTGTGAATGCCCATAAAGAAGCCACACTTACTACCTCACCTTAAGCCCAAAAGTGCATACACACCATTTAGCAGCAGTACTTTTGATAAGTTACTTGAATTTACTTCTCTTTCATACAGGCTTACATGAAGGAATAGCTAAAGTGGGGAAAGAAATACCAACACTCCTTAAAATTAGCTGTACACTTGGTCTAAGTTGCCCACTGCATTCTGTACTTCAAAAGCTGCAATATTCCAGTTATTTCTGTCGTTCATATGCAGGGAGCTCTAGCTTGCCTAAGTATTTTGCAAATGCACAGACCTAGCCTTGCATGTTCCAAAGCACAGAATTCTGTCATTTCCTTATAGCTTTTTCATGTGATTTTTTTTCCCTGCAGAACAAACAGATGAAATGCCTATTTAACCACCACAAACACATTTTTTATGTAAGTACCCAGAGCCTGAAGGCTGGTGGGTTTTTCTGAATGTGACAAACAAACCTCATGATCTTATACCTAATTCAAGACTACGTGCAAACAATACTGATGCATGCACACGCACATCTGTGCTCCACTTGTGGCTCTGTGCCACAAGGCAGCCACTGCCAGCAGCGCCATGGACTCACAGGCAGTCACTGCTCCCTGCCTTACAACAAAAACAGGAGGCAGAGGAGGGGCAGGACTAGTGGGGCAGGACTGCAGTGAGGGTCTGAGACAGAAAGAGAAGTCAGACAACTACCTCTCCATGAGAGATAACAAGATTTACACAACCAAATGCCTTCTGTACTTCTGAAAAACATGCTATATATCATTTATTTTTCTGTGTTAATCCACTAAAAAAAGCATGACCCTTCTAAAGGTGCACTTCAAACACCATCAGGCTGTGGCCATCTGGAAAGATGAGAGATTCTTCCCTTCGTGACTGTTACTCCTCAATCATTTCTGATCTATAATTACCAGGATAGTGAGGTTTCTGTTGAAAGACTGCCTTGAAAGAACAGTGGTATAGTTGTAGACATGTGAAGAAACCCCAATTAAATTCTATTCAACACAAGACTCAGAAGAACTCAGATATCTGTAGCCTTTTAATTTCAGAATAGTTTCTGTGACAGTATCTTACTGAAAAGAAATGAGTCCATGTTTTCATACCTGCTTTTCCTTTTTTCAACAAAAAATCTACATTTAAGTTTGAAAGGGAAGTGGAGTCATAGTAATGCTTGCTGACCTTTTGCAAGTAAAGCTACATGAAGAGTTTGACAAAGCAAGCTGGAAAGTGATTCATATGAGGTATTGCTCTGTTTAATGCATGCAGAAAAGATGGCAGAAAAGGTCAGCTATTCACCCTCCTTGCATTCCTAACTATGCCTTGCTTTTCCCATCTAATGATGAATTAGCAATATACAGCTTTTTGGCATCAACTCTGCATGTTCTCCCATGATAACATTTCAGGATACAGCACAAGACAGCTTTTGCTGTTTCAGGGCCACAAAATGCAAACTCAAGAATTCTGTTCCAAAAGAAAATTAAGACGTGCAACACAGCAAGGCCTTGGTTCTTTAAGTCAGCTACACTCCCAATAAGCCCCAAGGGAATAAACAAATTGCTTTAGGCAATACAGGAAATGAAAGCATGAAGTAGAAGCCAGAGTGCAGCTTTCAGTGCCAGGTGTCTTTACGTGGAGACTCCGTACCTTCTCATGCGCTCCTGCTCACTGGTATCCAGCGCTTTCAATGTGCGGGCGTACAGGATCACGATGTCAGAACGCTTGGCCTTCTTATTGCACTGAAACCAAACACAAGCTTGGTTCATCTACAGGAATTTAACTATGCATCTCTGTGAGTCCCTAGGAATTGTTTTATTTAGCTCTGAAGGGAGGTGTTGTCTACTGGAAAACAAAGCCACAAACATACAGCATGTTTGCAAGATGCTTCCTCAGACACCAGAGCTCTAACCAGCTCTAACAACAGTTTAAGTTGCATATCCTATTGTACCTTTAATAATCCATCTCTTTGCTTCCCACTAAATGTATTCTGCTAATGCACCAGCAAGGCAGCATGATCAGGTACGTTCCAGGGACAAAAAACCCCAAATCAGACAAAGAAAGGAAAACAAGAAGATCTAAAACAAAACACCAGCCCAACCAACCTTGGGTTTGAAAACACCAAGACCTGCTGCTTGGCCAACAGGAAAGGATTTAGGAACCCCTGAGTATACTCCCAACTATTACTTCTGTCCTATATTCCTTTTATCAAATTCTACAGGCCCAAATCCATAAAAGTGTTCCAGTGTCATATGAAACACTGACATCTCACTGATGCCTGTGACACACAGGGAGGCAGATATGTCAATAATTTTGTGCATCTAGCTGCAACCATTTAGTACTTTATACTCACCTTAAAAAGAAGGCAAGTTAGAACTTGCACATGCCATAATTTCTTCCAAGTTTATTGTTCTGCAAGTATTCTTTGTTGATGAGAAAAGAGGCAGTGAATACTCAGATCGAGTAACCTCTGCTAAACATTTAATTACTGTGTATGCTTCAAATGCAGACTTCTCTATTACTTAGGAGCACGAAGATATCACAAGCAATAGTTTCAGAGCAGACAGCCTCCCTCCCTCTGTAAAGAACTGCCTTGCAAAGCAGTAAATGGCTAAGACAGTTTTCCTGGCAGCCAGCAGCTGCCACTGGCAGGATCAGGAATGCTGCAATTTCACAGTAACTTGCACTCACGCCACTTAGTATACAGACCATGCACAGCAACTCTGAGCTATTCAACCAGAGAACACCCAGTTGTAAAGGACAGAGACTGAAAATGAAGGGAAGATGATTCAGCTTCAAGGATCTCTCCAGAGCAAATTCTCCCAGGAACTTTTAAGTAGTTATATCAATGGAAGAGAAAGAGGGAGCAAGCAATCCTTGAGATATTAGTGTTCAAGAAGAAAGCAGTCACAAAATTCCAAAGAGTAAAGGTGCCAGGCAGGTCTCTCAGAATTCTGTCTGGGCCTGAAGTGGGGGAAGAAAAGCTTACACAGAATTGACGGGGGTAAGAAAAATCAACTTTGGGGCTTTGCTATGGCAACAGGGATTCTTTAGGTTTAGTCACAGCACACTTCAAGAAGAAGTTTCTTGTAGAGAGGAGGGAATTCTGCAAAGTCAAGCAAGAACACAGAAGCTCTCAAAATGACAAAGCCAAAGAAACCCTGGGCTTCCAGCCACCGACTTGGAAAGTGGCAGAACTGAATCCTTTCTACAAGGTACTCGTTGACCTATTTTTTGTCAACACTCCTGGAAAAAAGGAATAAGGAATGGAAACACATCACAGAGAAGTGTAGACCTCATCGAAGAAGATCAGTTAACCATGGAAAGAAAGCTGGAAAGAAAACCTTCAACAGCTGATTTACCGCTTGCAAATGGACATTAAAAGATGTAACTTGGTTCTCAGTTTGCTCTCTGCAAGCTTTCTAAACAACTTGGTCCACTTAAAGGCTACAAAAGCAGATGCAGTTCAAAACAGAAGATTAATCAACTGAAAACTAAATTAGATGATCTTTAGGGTTCTTTCCAACCCTAACCATTCTGTGGTTCCAAAACAGCTCTCAGACAGATTTCTTGTCTTTCTTTATGCTTAGTTAATTGCTTCTAGGAATCAGTCTGCTATTTCCATTCCAGGTGGTTCTTTTCAGGACTAGAGTGGGGCATTCTGAACCCATTTCTAAGTTTAGCACTTCAAGTCAAACTTTTGCATCTGCTACTCACAAATGCTCTACTTCAGGGAGAAGATCCAAGTCATAACCTATCCTTTAAAGTACTGCTAGTTGTTATTGGCCTCATAACATCAAAATAATGGTGGGGTTTATTACTTCTGACAGCAGCTTCATGCAGCAAGCATTTTTAACAGTTACAGTGATCACATCTGAGGCACAAGTTAGGCACCCATAGTAAGTGCTTTAAGTGCTTTCCAGTGTACATAAACACCCATTTTACCTGAGGGCACTTCCCTGCCTGTCCCTTGAGCCACCTCTCAATGCACGTGTAGCCAAAGAGGTGTCCACACCGCAGCGCTGACAGACGGTGGTCCCCAGCGTTGGTCCACTGCTCAAAGCAGATTGCACAGGTATCTCCTTCCTCCTCATCCAGAGGTGCAACAGGAACTGACGGCCCCAGTTTCTTTTGTGGAGTGGTCTAGGATTAAAAATTAAAAAACCAACACAACTGTTTTAGAAAATGCAGCCTTTATCATATGTAATCTGTCTCCAAAAGCATTTAGTTCACCTTACTTGCTTTTGCTGGACTTCAGCTTCATCTTCAAGACTTTCATGCTCTGCAGAAGCTTGAGGTGGCTCTGCTTGGACCTGACTGGAAACTAAAGAAAGCAGTGCTTAAATGAACTGATTCATAATGAGGGGAAAAGGAGTTTTCCTGCTTTGATCTGAAGTCATCAGGGCACAGGTTAAGTAGTGACACAGCACAGGTTACATACAAAGCTTCAGATCAGTGCCCTGGACAGAGTCTGTGTGCAATGCCTTCTATACATCGACAGTAGTGCCGAAGAATTTTATGTTTTCTTTTATGAAAAGCAACAGAATTTCAGTGAAAAAGGAGAGGTCTTTTAAGGACAGAAATTGTTATCAGAATTTTCTGACCTGCACAAAACAAACAGACCTGATCTATAGTTAGGCTGCTGTAAGGTTATATCCCTGCATCATTATGCCGTGAGAAAGACAGACACCGATATGCAGAAATTGCCTTGCCAAGGGATATAAACATGCATATTTCATGTGCCAAGAAAGCATTTCCCGTATGCTGGCTGTCCATTCACTCTGACTTCAGCAGTTTTCCAGCTGGTAATTGTCTGAACTACCAATTCTGCTGGTATTCTCCCTATGTTTTTGTGGTGGGCCTCTGTCAGCCCATCTGTTGGAGGCATAGGCACACGGAATTGCTACATGGGGATCACCACTGCTAGCATAGTAAAAAAGGAGCAGAAATCACTGCCTCCTCTCTAGCTCCTGACAAAACAGGAGTTATTAATCACATTTAGTAATCAAGGCAGATACTCTCCATCCAGTGGAAGTATTACCTAACCCTGGCTAATGTCAATGAAGTTTTCAGCCTCCATGGTTCTGGGCTGTAAGAGGAGCCACTGCCTTATATAAGCAACAAGGGATTTCCAGAAAATCCAACAGAGCATATGTTCACACAATAATATACAGCACTTAACAGCTTGAGCTCCTGTCACATGTAAAACTAGCCCAGAGCAAGCAGAATAGATCTGTTCAAAAGACACCTCACAGATGTACCCTTTTAAAAAAAGGTAATGAGGTGGGCTGGCCAATCAAAACCAAAACTGAGGGCAGAGATTAAATCATAAGGACATTCCCTAGAGACTGAAGTAAAAAGATATCCTTGTTCTTGTATTCTCTGGGCATCAATAACCTTGACTAGCAAGTTAACTGTTTGTCACTCTTACATAAACTGTGCACGTTCATCACAAACAACGTCACTGAAGTGTGTGTCAGCCTGCAAACATGAGTTTAGATAAAGAATTGCAAGACAGAAAGAGAGGAGGAAAGAAAAACAAAAAGCACCTCTATCTCCTCAGCTAAGTGTCACAAGTTACAGGAATGAAAGCTAAACTGAAGCAGATTGAAATCTCAAATAATTAAAAAATACTGAATCAGATCCTTCTCTGAAAGCACTTGCTGATGTTCAAACTGTGACCTGATGTCTTCAATAACACTCCTTGATAATATGTAACAGTGGAAGGATGGCAAGCAATAATCTCTAAATTTAAATTACAAATAATCCTGGAAATGTTCAGAATAAGTAGCAGTCTGCAAATAGCAAAACATTATTTAACATTATGGTAGCAATCACCCATTGCTGCTGCTGCTGCTGCTGCTCTTAGGAGCTGCTTGCCAGGACGCCGTGTGGCAGCAGCCTGCTCCTGTCAGCTGTGGGCACAAAGATCTCTGAGCACTGTCTGTTGTGAAGCTCAGAAGGATTTCCCAGCTGAGTTTTCCAACAGCAAGAAGCGTCTGAAATCAGTCTCTACATAGCTCCAGTACTGCACAAACCTCCTGAGCTCGCTGCTGGGGGTGTCTCCTGGGCTGATGGTAACAGCGGTGCTGCTGCCTCCACTGCTTCCTCCTCCTCCTCCTCAGAAGTGCTGCTGTCAGAGTCACTCACTTCTACTATCTCATCTGGGCGCTGTTCCTGGGTGTCCCTCGCAATATGGGGGGGCTCCAGGAGTGGAACTGGTCCTGCAGCTGGCTCTTGGGTCCTGCTGAGTTGAAAGTAATGGTCCAATGCTGCCCTGAGTCCAGAAAAGCAAGAAACAAAAGCCACAGTCATTTCAGATAAGCTAAAGTCTCAGCATGTTTCTCCATGAATGTTTGCAGGGAAATTCCCAGGCTTTGACTGCAGCAGGAAGGTATCACAGTTATCAAGTCAAGCCTTCTCTGGTAGGGGGGCAATCATATAGGATAGCCCACTTTGTGAACAATCAGCAGGATCAGCAACAATTTATTTCGCTCAGTTCAAAGAAAATCTTCTCATTATAACAATGATACTGCCTTTTTTTGGGGAAGAAGGGGATGGTGGGGTTGGAGAGGAGAAAAGCAAAGTAGTATCATTCACTAGTAAGCCTAAAGAAACTCCTAATCTGTCTCTCCAACCCTAACTCAGCCCTGGTTTCTGGAGCCACTGGTACTATGAAATGCACAATGCTTGCATTGACTACTTTGTGTCTAGTCTTTCTACTTTCCCTCTTCTTTTCTACTGGAACTTCATCCCTAGATAGAAACATCCTCCCCTCTCCCCCCATCAGTTCAGCTATCATCTCAATTATCCTTCAGATTCAAAAGAGTTTCTCGGGTTGCCTTCCAGCCCTCACAACTACAGTGACCTTCACAGGCAATCGGAGGGCAAACAATACAGTGGTGTTTAATCAGCTGGGAGGAGAGGAGCTCTTGGTCTCACTGAATTTAAAACCAATGCTTCAGTCAATTATAATTTCACCCTTGGCATGTACAAAAGCTAGAAAGATGAGACAAAAACCAAATAAACTAGAAATTGTGATTTCTTTCTGTCTGGAGAACATCGCCACTCACTCCCTTTTAATCCCATCACAAATGGTATTAACTAGACAGGATTTTTTATTTTGTCTGAAAGTAAAAAAAACCCAAAACCAAAAAAACAACCAAAAAAACCCTACAGAAAAACATCAGTTCGTATGTTTGTGAAAGTTTCTGCAGCAACTGTCACCAGAAAATATAATCAGGCAGTCCCCAAACCAAAGGTGAAATGCAAATCAGAGCACAAGCTCCACTGAGCTAAATGCTGGCTGGAACTGCCGAGAGCCAGCACTGATGCAGGAATCATGGACAGGAATCTGGCTGTGCAGAGGGAACACAGCAGCAGAAGCTCTGCAAGCAAAATTCAAAATGTAGAAGGGCTCAGAAGTCAACACCACCCCTGCCAACACATGAAACAGGGGGATTCACTTAACAAGGGCACAGAAGACACCAGAAGTTGCTGTGCTACTACTTAGCTTAAAGGTAGGTGAGGTACCCTGGATTTGGCCCCAGCCACACACCTGGGCTGGGCTGGGCTCTGTAAGCCAGGCAGTTTTGAACTGATGCTGGACTCGATCAGAGGGCAGTTCAAACCCAATTTCCTTTCTGCATTACCTGGCCCTGATTGTCCTCTGGGAACCACCAATTCTCTGCTGCCTGCGAGCTCTCCTCACTTGCGGACGCTGTGTGAGCTGTGGCACAGGCAGTGGCTGGTACAGATCAAACGCCCCTTGCAGCCTCTGCAGTTCACTGGGGGCCGTGGCAGGACTCGGCAGCGGGTCAGGCTCTGCAGCTGCTTCCCTTGTTGTACCAGCATTGGGTGTGACAACAGCATCGTCAGCAGGAAGGGCTGCAGCACTGCCTCCTCCTTCACCCAGCACGGGAACGTGGGACGAGAGCACTGCGTGACCAGAGGGCTCCGGGGCAAGCGTCTCCACTGAGTAACCAGCCACTGGTTGGAGATCAACTTCCATCTCTTCTTGAGCCATTTCTGCAAAGAGTTGAAGAAAACTAGTCTTTACTTACAAGTGTAGCCTGATGGTAGCAAGAATCAGGTACAGCACTCAGTGACTACAAAAGCTTTTAGAACTCTAAGTCAAGAGAAAATTTGTCCTTTGCAGCAGAGCTAAACCACAAGTCAATACACATATGTGAGCTGGGAGCACCCTCCCAGAGCCCTGGGCTCAAAGTCTTTGGCTCGACAGCAGCTAGCACCAAAGGCACATTGCAAAATCAACTTAAATAAGCATTTGGATGAGTACATAAAGTTAATGTTTTCTTGCTGGCATCATTTACTTGCCAAGTAAATTCATGTGGATCTTGAAGAACAGTAGGAAATATCTGAGAGACTCTGCCTGGTGAGCAGCACTGCACAAGCACTGACAGATACCGCCAGAAATAAGCTCTATGACACAGTCCTTTGCTGCACTGCTCTCAGGAGGTGGGCTGACATTCAAGTTTCTTCAAATAAAATTCCCTTATCACAACAGATCACTGTGACCCTTACCCAGAGCTCACTGAACAGCCCTTCAGGTATTTACCAACACCAGGCAAACCCAGAAAAGGCATGACAGCAGAACACGTGACTGAGACATTATTGGTAGGAAGTTATCTGCAGCATCAGCATTCGTGGCTCCATATTCAGCCCAAGACTGGATAAACATGACATTTGCACTAAAACTGCAAATATATTATTAAGGGTGGTTGCCCTTCTACATCTTTGGCATATGGATTTCATGTTACCTCCTGAACTGGAGTACTATCTTAGGGTTTGAAGAAAAACAGGAGACAACAGTTTGTGCATTATTAATTCTTATGCTGCTGTCAGCCACCAAATTAAAGAGCACTTTGGTCTTACACCGTTCTTACAACACAAAAAAGTTCAAGATTATTTCATTAATTGAATGGACAGATGCACCAAAAACTCACCAAAGTCCTTTATTAGAAGAGGTGTGTGGATTAAATTCTGCAAGCTGCTGGAAGTCACTCACATTCTCCAAAAAGTACTTAGGCAATCATAAACCCGAAAGGCATTGGGAATTGCACACCTTTAGCACTATTTAGAAGCCCAAAGCAGACACCAAAACCTACCCAGCTAGGGCTGTATAAACAGAGCAAAGGCTGGTTGTAGTACAAAAAGTAGCTAAAAAATGTATACACGTATTAATAAAGGAGGATGTACTAAAGCTCAGATATTTTTATAAACCTTTTAAGAAATTCTAACTTATGAGTAATTTCATCATTCTTATCCTAATTAACAATTCAGCCTAAGCTAGGCCAGAAATAGATGTTACCACCTCCCACCAGAACAGCTGCATGGCCGAGACATAGTAATATTCAACAATCAAGTACTGCATCTCTAGCATTATGTTCACCAGAGAACTGCCACCTATAAACGTAATAAACCCTTTATTTTCACCATACCTAGAATCATGATGTTAAGGGGTTGGGAGAGATTGGTTAAAGATACAGTCCCAAATCCCCCTGCCATGGGCAGGGATGCCTCCCACCAGACCAGGTGGCTCAAGGCCTTATCCAGCGTGGCCTGGAGCACTTCCAGGGTTGGGACATCCACGACCTCCCTGGGCAACATGTTCCAGCGCCTGCTTTAACTGTGAGATTTATAAAAACGTTAATACTGGCATTTTCACGGTTAATTCTTGGAATTTGGCCAAAGGAGCAGTGCTTCCTCCAGCCAGCCAGCTGCCTACCAGGCAGTCCCGGGAAGAGCCCGCAAATGGAGGCTCTCCACAAACGGGCTTCCTGGGCCCAAGTAAGAAATTCCGAGCACTTGCAGAGGGCAGAGCTTGGCTGGCAGCCTCAGGGCTCGCACCCGAGGGCTGAAGGCTGAAGCTGCAGCTTCCCCTTTCGGAGGGCACCCAGGCCCCGATCCGCACGGCCCGCAGGGGTTCTGCCGTACACGCTTTAGCATGAAATTAACAAAAAAACCCCCCGAACACAACCCAAACGAAACACACGCTCCATAAGCGGGGGTTCTCTGGTGGCTTTTTCACAGAGCTCGCACATTTTAACGACGAACCCGGCACAAAAAGGGCATGGGAGCAGGAGATCCCCTCTCCGACAGCTGCAGGCAGCCCGAGCGCTCGGGAGGAACGAGCCGTGCTGGGGGACTCGGCCCAGGCCCTAGGGGATCGAGCTGTGCCGGGGTCCCGGCCCGGTCCCGGCCCAGAACGACGCGACGCGACTCGCCCCAACCCCGGCACCCCCCGCTCACCTCCACCGGGCCCAGCCACCCGCTCGAGCGCCGCGCCGCCCCGCCCCCGCCGCCCTATTGGCTGGCCACGACGGCCGCGCCCGCTGCCAGTGCGCGGGTCGGAGCTGTTCCCGCCTTCTCATTGGCCAGTCGCTCTGTCCGTCTGTTCAACGGAACTGGGAGTGACGGGAAGAGAAACAGGGGGGTAGGGCCTGCTCTGATTGGTCAAAGCGCCGCCAGGGAGGCCGGCTGATTGGGCAACGAGAACTCCGACGGCCGTAGGGGGCGGGACAAGAGTGGGCGGGGCGGACTTTTATTGGCGGAGACGCCGCGGGGCGAAAAGAGCGGGAGCGCAATTTCACTCAAACCGGGGGAGGAACGAGAAGCGTTGCCTTGGCGGCGGGGTGGGCCCGGGGGGGGCCCCGGGGAACCGGGAGGGAACTGGGGAAGTCCGGGGGGGATCGGGGAGAACGGGGGGGGGAGCTGGGGGAGGGCGGGGAAAACCAAGGGGAACCCCGAGGGGAGCCGAGCGGAACCAGGGGGGAACCGGAAGGGATTCGGGGGGAACAGGGGGGAAGCTCAAGGGGAGACGGGGGCGGCCCCAGGGGAGCCGGACCCCGGCGCCCCGTGGACAGGGGCGGGGCCGAGGAGAATCACAGAATGGGTGAGGTTGGAAGGGAGCGAAGTGGGTCATCTGGTCTCACGTCCCTGCTCAAGCAGGATTGTCCTAGAGCATGTTTCACAGGATTGCATCCAGATGTTTCCGGAATATCTCCAGTGAGGGAAACTCCATACCCTCTCTGGGCAATGTTCCAGTATGATCACCAACACAGTAAAGAAATTCCTCCTCCCATTCGAGTGGAACTTCCTGTGCATCAGTTTCTGCCCGTTGCCTCTTGTCCTATTGCTGGGCACCACCCAGCAGAGCCTGGTCCATCCTCTGATATCTCTTCAAATAGTGGCAGACACTGATGAGGTTTCCGCTCAGTCGTCTCTTCTTGAGGCTGAACAGGCTCAACTCCCTCAGCCTTTCCTTGTAAAGCTATGTTCCATCCCTCTGGCCCCCCCAGGCTTCCTGCTCAAGGCCTCTCCTCAAGTCACCTCAACCCCCAGCTGCCTCCGAGGTGGCCCAGGCACAGCCCCTTGGCGAGGTGAAGGTGTCACACACAGAAACAAACACGGGTGTATTGAGCCATCAGTCTCTGTGAGGGGGAAGATGGGTGAGTGGCACCCCGGGGCTTGCTGCCCCTGGTCACCCAGCCCTGTTTTTCACAGTTATCTTCCTTGGTTTCTGCTTTTCTCCAGGTCAGCCAGTGAGTCCACAATCTCTGCAAAACACAAGGACGGCTTTAATTAACACAGAGTATTTGTTGTAGGCTTGTTTGGATTTTTTTAACAGATGAGAAGATGTTAATAATGACCGGGACACCGAGTCACACTCTCCTTGGGCCAGCACAAATGGGCAGGGATTAGCAGGGGACAGGACTGAGCAGAGCCCAAACAGAAGTAGCCGTGTTTACAGAAAAACCCCTGGAAACAGCTGCAATGAGCTGTCCTTCCAGCTCAGCACCATGCAGTGGTGGGTGTTGGATTAGAGTCAGAGTAATAAAGCCATCCTGTTTCCTCAGTGGGGCTTTGCCAACGTCTCTAATGATATTTTGGCGTTTTCACTTCAGCCAGGGTGATTGCCTGTGCCAGGGTCTGCTGAGGGAGGTGCTGGTGGGAGATGGAAGCACAGAGACGTGACACACAGTGGTTTCTTGGGCACATTTTCCACGTTTCTTGCATGGATCTTGTCCCGTAGGATAGAGTGGATAAGATTGAAAGAAGTTTTCTCCCCTTAGACAGATGAATCGAGGGAAAGGTATGACCTCTGTGACTTCAAACACACCAGAAAGGTTCCTCTATCTTTTCCTGATGTTTCTGTTGTATCTCCTGATGGAGACCAGTTACTCATCTGATCAGACCCAAACCAGCTTCAGAGACAGTGAAAACTTCCCTGTCACAGAGCAATGCCCAAGACTGCAATTTACTGCTCAAAGCCCAAGGCAGGAAATGTTCCTGCAGAGTGTTGTGGCTGCTCCTCCAGCTTATGGGATCTGCAGGACCTGAGTGGGGATTAACCCACAGACACCTACTTCCAGTTCAGTGCTTGTCTGACAGAAAAAGCTACTTTTATGCCATGCCAAATGAACAAACAGCCTGGTGATTATTGTCATGGCATGGGTAAATAAATGTTAATCGTGAGGTCTGGAATCTGGGGACTTGCTAGCATAAAAAGGAAGGTCAAGGCAGGATCCCGAAAGACAAAGCCAGGCAAATTCATGTGGGAAATAAGGGGCAAGCTGCCTGCCGAAGTAGCTGATTGAAGGATGCAAAGGGCCTGTGGAGCAGACGTCCAGGACACTTACCCTCGGCAGAAGGGCGCTGGGAAGGCTCAAAGGCCCAGCACTGTTCAATGATTTTCCTCAGGTCATCAGGACAATCTTCCCCAAGAGGATCCCAGTAATGGTGATTGCAGATTTTCTGCACGATCTCCTCAGGAGTGCAACCTAGACAGCAAGTGCAAGCAGGAGTCTCGGGATGGAGCTCTGCTGCCACAGGAGGGTGCTGGGGAGGAAACCCAGCACAAAGCCATGCCAAGAGCCTGCCTGCAGCCTATGGCAGGGAGAAGCCAGCAGGGAAGTGACCCAAACTCCATCTGCAATGAAACTCCCTGTATTTGGCATGACACTGTTGGGCTCCAGTAGAGCAAGATGCGTTTACGCTTAAATGCACAGGACCATCCAACAGAAAAAAAAATTATTTGCATGTTTGTGGTTTAAGCATGTTGCTTTCTATAAGCTGTACTTTACTATATTGGAGTTTCAGGAGAAGCTATGAAGCTGTCATGCAGAGCCAGGCACACCAGGCACTGCCACTGGCACCTGCATGGGATGCTCAGGGAAGGAGCAGGGAGCATCCGATGCCAGACAGGAACCTCACTGTACCGTGTGGCTTTTACACAGGGAACCAGATACTTCTGTCTCACCTTCAAATGGGATTTTGGAGGTTGCAATCTCTGCCAGAACGATCCCAAAGCTGGAAAGAGACAAGAAAGAGTCTCAGTATTCGTTCCACTGTGTATTCCTCCCTTCTGATGGAAAGGACTGTTGGGCTATGCCAACTGGAAGCACGTGCTTATGTGTCCAGCTAAGCCTGGCTTCGTTCCATAGCTCAGCAGCTACTCTGCCAGACACCTGCCTGCTCACAGGCATCTCCTGGGAGGGACAGACACACCTGTATATTTCACAGGGCCTCTTGTAAGGGTAATTGATGTCTTTCAGGTTCTCTGGAGCGATGTAAGCCAACATAGAGACTTGTTTCCAATTCTTCTGGGCTTTTCTCTTGATGGATGATTCTGTTTCACACAGCTCAAATCCTGACAGCTGATTGAGAGAATAAGAGAGAGAAAAGGAGAAGTAGAAACCTGTGGTGCAGCTAGGGATTGCCCTGAGATGGAGAAAACAGAGCGAGATGCCCTGGGCAGCAAAGGCTGGTGTGCAGCCATGTGTGCTGCCCATCACAGGTCTCTTCCTGCAGCAAAACCAGAGGTGAAGGCAGGTGAATTGCTCCAACTTCAGCCCATCCCAGGCTGGATGCTTTAGGAATGCTCACTTTGCTGATGATAAGACCAAGATAGGGAGGTTTAAGTGCCTAAGGTGATAGGGGAGATGGCACTACCCCATTTTATCCTGGACCATCACAATTCCCTTCAGTGTTGGTGGAGGGAGACATCCACAAAACCATTCAAAACTCCCCGAAGCATCTCCAGGTGTGGTGCTTACCTTCACACAGTAATCCCCAGCCACCAGGAACTTGCTACTGCAGATGCAGCCATGGAGTCGGGACTTCTCCCCTGTCTGGTGCAACCTGCAGATGGATGGAACCAAGGGCAATGATGATTATAATGGACCCATCCCCACCTCAGTGCTCCCTCCTGCTGTGGAGGGAAAGACTGACATGCATCCAGAGAAGCCAGCAGCTCTCTGCCTGTCTTGGTGGATCAACCCTGCCAAGCCAAGCTTTCCAGCAGGTGCTGGAAGAGCCACTGTGGGCACAAGAACACGCCTTGTGGATGAGCAGTACCCATAAGGAGAACTGGCCATGCTTCCAAATCTGCCCTGTGGATCTGGGGAAGGGGATTTCCCCTTTCCAGGCCTTTGCAGGCTTGAAGCCAGGTGTTGTGGACAGTGACCAGGGTAGATGGGTGCTACTACATCCAAATCCACTACCTACCTCTTCACCAGCCTCCCATCCCAGTGTCCCAAGGTGGTGTCCCTGGGAATCAGTGTCTAGCAGGATATCACTGCTTACTCTGAGATACCAGGAAGCTGCACACAACTTTTGGATCATCAGGTGGAGTTACTCACTGATTTATACAGGAGCTCACCTGTAAAGGCCTCTGGCGGCTCCCAGGGCCATCCGAATGCGGATGTCCCAGGAAAGATGCTGTTGCTTGTTCAGCACATCCCGCAGCGTCCCGTGCTTACAGTACTCCATGACGATGGAGAAGCAGGGGCTCCCGTCTGCAAGGCAAAAGCATCCTGCCTTGTGCCACCTCCTGGGAGGGGACCACAACAAGCCATGTGGCACCAGCTAGCGCTGGGGATGGCAGGGGAGGAAAAGGGTGACATTAATGTGACACCCCTACCGTTCTCCTCAATGCAGATCCCGTACATGCGCAGGATGTTTGGAGACTCAAACTTCTTCAGGGTCTGAATCTCCTTCTCAAAGATGTCTCTCACCTTGCTGTGGAAAAGGACAGCATGGTGAGATCCCTGGACCAAGGCATGACATGGTGCTGTGCCACCCTCCTGGGGGCACACTCGTTCCCACCCGGGACAACTCACACTGGGTCAGTGGTCAGTGGCCTCTTGAAGGTTTTGATGGCAACAGGGTACTTGAGGTACTCGCCCTCATAAAGGTCATAGCTCTCGGTGTCCTGTAGGTGCCTGTGGAAAGTGAGGTGGTCCCGCTTGATCTCAGTGATGTCTTCTCTTTTACCAACATTGACTTTCTTCAAGCCTGCTCCCACCATGTGCCAGAAGGGAAAAAAGGACATGTTAGGCAGGGCTTGGAGGGAAAGGACACAGTGCCCGGGGTGCAGGTGCTGTGACACCGACTTACGCTCCATCTCACGAATGACTTTGTTCAGCTCACTTTGCATCCAGTCTACCTTGCTCTCCATACACTGCCTGTCTATGTAGATCTCCTCAGCCACACCTTCGGGCTCCTCAGTACCTGGGGAGAGAAACGAGCAGAGATTGGGCTACTGGATGAACAAGCATGACTGTGTGGTTTGTTTCTCTCATGGCTTAAATGTCCCTTTGGCTCTCCATGGCCATGGCCATCAAGCCAGAGCTAGGCAGCGGCAGCAGCTGGAGAGAGGGGCCAGCCACCAGTCATAGGGAAAGAGGGTTTGCTAAGTGCACTCACTTGCAATCACCTGGTCCAAGAAAGCTCTGTCATCCCTCAGGTCCTCAGCATCCTGCCTGCGACATGTCTTTGACTGGAAAGCTTCCAGGAAAGCCTGCTTCTGCTCTGCCTGCAGCAGGAGTGAGAGGCCCTGGGCAATGTCCTCCAGGCTTTCATTCACCCTGACAAACTCCTCACCAGCACTTCGGGCTCGCAGGAACTTCTGGATCCAGCTGGTCTGGCTGTATTTCATCACCAGGTTCTGGGCTTCCCCCAGTGCCCAGAGCAGTTTTTTCATCAGTTCCTCTTCGTGGTGGGAGATGTGCTGTCTTGGCTGAGCCCTAAGGATCCTCACGGGCTCCAGCAGGATCTGGATGCGCTCCACGAGGCGCTGGCACTGGTGCTTACAGCACTTCACCTGCTCGAATTGGGCATGGATGGCCTGGGCCATGGAGAGGACCCTTTCCACAATGTCCATGCTTGCAGCAAAAGGCTTGGCCACTGGGGATGTGGGCTGGCAGTGTCTGGTGCAGGTAAGCCTCAGGCGCTGCTCGGAGATCAGCTGGATGCAGCTCTTCCACGCCTTCCACCCTAAGGAACACCCTGATATGGCACAGCATCCTCCCACAGCCCCTCACATCTCCAGCTTTGCTTTCTCTGCTTTGCCCAGCACTGCAGCTGCTCGTGCAGACCAGAGCAGGCACACCCAGAGACATCACTAGCAGCAGTAGTGGCACATCTTTCTCTGCATTAGCAACAGATGTTTTGGCTTGATTTATGTACATTAATTTAGTGTGAGCCATCCCAGAGAGCTTCCACCCAGAGGAGCAGGGACATCAGTGACCCAAGGAGCATCCCCTGGGCAGCATTCCTGGCTCTGCCCCTGCGTCACCCTGGGGTCCTGCCCACAGAGCCTGTATCTTTGACTGTAAAGATCTATTTTCATTTCTACCCTATGTCTCTCTGTGTGGTCACCCATCTAATAAAGGCTTGCACCTCTTCACAGCCCCAGCATCCTCAGCTTCTCCACATTTTCTCCCCATAGCTCTGTTCTGCCCACTTGAGATTTTAAATCAAGCTCTTTCTATGCGCTCAGCATCCCCACAGGGATGCCTGCTCCCCAGCCCACATGCAGTTAGCAGGGACAGAAACCCACCCCTGTTGCAGGGAAATTAGCGGCAGCCACTCTGATGCAGCCAGCACTAAGAGAGGGGTGCCAGGTTCTACTGGCTGGAAACAAGACAGAAACCCACCCAGAATCCAGCTGCAGCCAGTCTCCTGTCTTCTTCAGGCTCTCTCCAGCACAGCCCCCAAGGAAGAATCTCTTCTGCGTGCCAAGAGAAACCGTCTGTTACCTGGTCCTGCTTCGCTGACCTCGGCTGCCTGCGCAGACTGGAGGGGCACGGCAGGATGAGCACGGCTTTAAAGGGTGTCACAGCGGAAGGGACATTGTGCAACCCACTGGAGCTTCCCACGCCATCACAGCTCCCAGTTCCCAGAAAGCTACTTGGGGTAACCCCAAGGGCTGTACACCCATGTGCTGGGTTTTGCCTGATGGAAGAAGGAATTGCCCACAGGAAGTGCACTGGGAAAAAGGGGATGGGGAGGTTTAGCCCCCTGTATTGATGCTTCTGCTATTTAGAGCACCACAACCGATTCTGCTGTGCTGGCAGCTGTGGGAAGGCTTGCCCAGGGCACTGGGACACTCACAGCAAGGGCTCTGTGCCCTGCTGAACTTCCTGCATGTGCAGTGAGACCCTCCAGAGCACACCCCTGCTCCCCTCCCCACCCCTGAGCCCCGGGACCCCCCAGCACCAAAGGAGGTGGGCTGCGGGCACCGGTGCTGGAAACAGCGCTTGACCTCTGCTGGGAGCACAGGAAATTTTGCAGACAGCTTCGTCAGAGGGCCAGGCTGATTTTGGGAAGCTCTGGGGCACATGTGAAACTATTGCCCAACTTCAGAGAAGTGAGTGGCAGCTTCTGCTTACCCAGAGCCCTGGCGTCACTCAGGTTTGCTGTGAATGTCCCCTGCAAAGCTCCTACCTCACCGTGGCTGATGAGGGGAGCCAGGAACAGTGGCTCCAAGGGCCAGCAGCACCTGGAAAGGGGCACACCAAGGGTGGGAGAACATGCAAACAGCCCCTGGGGATACATTTGCCAGAGCCTTTTTAGAAAGTTTTATTTTTCAAAATATACAGTTTATTTACAACTGTAGTGTCTACAGTTTTACATATAAATTTATTTCAAACCTTTAAATATCTGCAGTAAACATTAGGGAAAAAAATAATAAAAAATAAAATCACAGGATCAGCAAAAAAAGGCATCTCATAGTAATTCTTTTCATTGGAGTTTGAGTTTCAAGTAGCCAATGTCTATGAAAACCATGAACTCGATGAATCTGGCAGAGAGATACGGGTGCACTGGTTAGAAAAAGGCACAATCCAGACCTGCAGGACCCGCCCCAAAAGGGATGCAGGCCAAGAAAACCCTGGGCTGAGATCGGGCCAGGAGAAGGACCTAGAACAGGGAATCCCCCTTGGCACGAGTTAGGCAATAGGGTTAACTGCAGCATGTTGGATGCCCTGGGGAGAGGGCACCCCAGGAGAGACAAGGGCTCTGGCAAGGTGCCAAGGCAGAGGAGGGAGGGCGGCATCAGGCACTTCATCATTCAGGCAGCAGATCTGCCTGTGCATCCATAGCCTGGAGTGGGAGGGCAGCGAGGTAGGGGCAGGAGTCCACCAGGGAACCCCACAGCCTCTTCCTCCCCTTTCCCCACCATCCTCAGCCCCCCATCCCCTTGCCAGTGCCACAGCTGGACCACAGCACTCCACAGGGATGCTCCACTTTAGAGTCACTGCTGTGGCACAGCCCCCAGGAAGGGGGCAGGGACCAGCTGGTCTTGCTGGGGGCTGGGGAGGGACACCAGCCCCAGTCCAGGGGGTACGGAGCTGGCAGCTGAGCACTGAGCTGGGGCTGTCAGTCCTCTTTCTTGAAGGTCTCCTCAGGGATGAGTGTCCGGAAAGGATAATCCCAGAAGCGTGTGCTGATGCCAAAACCTGCGGGCAGGGAAGAGAGCGTTCAGCCCACAGCACCACCATCATCAAGGTGTTGCAAGGGCTCTGTGTTAACTGGTGAGGGAGGAATGTCCACATTTTGGGAAGGGAGGAAGGCAAAGTGAGGGCAAGGAGGAAGAGCAGAGGGAGCAGGAGCTGGCTGGGCCATGCCAACCAGCCCCATGGATGATAGCTTATCTGGATGGGGCGCTTTCTCCTAGGAAACCGGGCAAAGGGCAGGCTGAGCAAGCACTGGGCTAGGGAAGGTGTGGGACAGATCTGGGGAAGCCCAGGGCCTCACCCTACACCCGTCAATGCCTCCCAGCAGGAAGAGATGCTGCCCTGGGCAGGGACAGGCACCCACATCCCAGCACCATGGGGATTTGGTCTCCACCCTGGCATCCCCAGGCAGCACTGATGCCCACCAGTGAGGCGGGCTGCTGCCTGCACCCCTGCGCTGCTCTGGCTCCCCATCCTCAACCTGGGAGCCGGGAAATGTTCCCCACGAGCTACAGCACCTCACATGCTGCTTCCCCAGCAGGGCAGTGCTTGGCTTTCCCCATCCCAAATATTTTGGAGCAATCAGCTGCACACATGCAGGTAGACTGGACTTTGACAGCCCTTACCCCTGCCAGCATGCACAGGGAACACGGCGCTACCTGATTTTTGGTGTTCAAAGTGGTGCTTGACGTGATAAGCCTTCAGGCCATACAGGTAGGTGCCCTTTTTGGGGGAGCCGTAGTGGAGGTAATAGTGCATCATGTCGTAGATGACGTAGCCGCAGAGCCCCCCAACGAACACCGAGAGCCCCAGCACCTCGGGCAGCAGGAGCCGCAGGACACCGTAGAAGAAGCCGATCACCAGCGAGGCTGGCACAGGAGGGAAGACCAGGCGGGAGCTGTCGAAGGGAGACTGGAAGCAGAGAGGGACGGTGGGACAGGCAGCTCCTAGCTCACCCTACCTCCCCCCAGCACGTCCCTGCCGAGCACTGGGGAAACCCATTTGGGAGAAGCTGACACTGAAAACCCTCTCCAAAGTTGTACCCGGTGGCGAGAGCAGCCCCCCATGCACGCCAAGGTGGCCAGGCAGGGGGTGGCTTTAGCTGGCAAGTGCCCAAGCTCCACAGGGCCATTTCCTCCAGCGAAGCTAGAGGGAGCCTATGGCTCTTTTGGTCTTCCCCTTGCCCAACCACAGAGCTTGCAAATTTACCTCCAGCTCCTCCAGGGCTGTTTTACAGCCCTTGCTGGTATTGGGTAAGTGCCTTGCTTGGGATGCCACCAGTCACACTCAACAGGCACAAACAGGCTCTGCCTGGGCAAAGGCCACGCACTAACAGGCTCCTGCGGGGCAAAGGCCACCGTTCCCACGGCCCGGCAGGCGCCAGCGGAGGCGGGAGCTGCGACTCACCTTGTGATGCTGCCCATGCAGCAAGAAATGCAGGGTGATGAGATAGTAGTTACTAGCAGGTGGCTTCATGTGGAAGACAAAGCGATGGATGAGGTACTCTAGCAGGGACCACAGGATCATTCCCAGGAGGAAGATGAAGGGGAAGTAGTATTTGTGGACGAGGATGGAGTACTCTACACAACGAGATGTGCGGTGGTCAGCAGGGCAAGTGACGTGTGGGTGCCTTTATCCATCACCATCCTCCCACTCAGGGTGATGCTCAGCTCTCTCTCCCTCTCTCCCTCCCTCCCTCCCACCTCTCATCCACCTCCTGCCCCAAGCTTCTCTAGGGAGCTACCTGCCCAAGCACTGCTCCAAACCACATTTTCCTTTGATTCCCATTAATTTACAGAAACACTCAGCTTCTTGCTGCCTCAGGAAGCCAGTGAGGGGGGGTCCCTGCATCCCAGATGCCAACAGGGGCTTGGACGTGCACTCTAGGGACTGCGTCATCCTTACAAAGCTGCTTCACCCACCAGAACAAGGCAGGAGGGACCTTAATTGAACAGGCAGCACTCGTGACAGTAAAACAGTGCTGTTGGTGTTGGTGTTTCTTTTTTGGGGAAAAAGAATAGATTTGTTGGGCACTTTCCCCCGCAGAACATTTTTCAGCCACCTCCTTCTTTCAGGGCTGGCTGCCAGCCCTGTGTCCTTCCTAGCAAAATTTGGACTCCCCCAAAACCTGCTTATTTAAAAAAAAAAAAAACCTACAAAACTTGGCAGCAAGGTGCCGAATGCCACAAGGAGCAGGGGGTGCCTGTGCAGCAGGCGCTCCCCACCCCACAGCCGGGCACAGCTGGCACTGGGTGGCACCTTGCAAAAAAAATAGGGAACCCAGAAAAAAAAAAAAAAAAGACAACAAAGAAGACAGCCTGCCCCGGCCACGCTTGTTATTCCCGGGGGAGCAGGGAGCAGACAGTGGGAGATTCAAGGACAGGCGGTTCGGGCAAACAAGCCCCGCACTGTGCGGCGCCGGCGGCGCTGAGAGCCGGNAAAAAAAAAGACAACAAAGAAGACAGCCTGCCCCGGCCACGCTTGTTATTCCCGGGGGAGCAGGGAGCAGACAGTGGGAGATTCAAGGACAGGCGGTTCGGGCAAACAAGCCCCGCACTGTGCGGCGCCGGCGGCGCTGAGAGCCGGGTTTGTTCGCCCGCCACGCCGGCATTCAGCCGCGGCCCGGGGTGGGCGTCAGCGGCGATTGGAACACACCCCAGCACCGGCAGGGCTCGGTTTTGGGGATGGAGGGACGGGAGGCAGCGGGGAGCAAGCTGCAGCCCAGGTCAGCGGGCTCTGTGCCTCCACTGATCTCCTGGGGGGAACAAATCTTGTGGAGAGAGGAGGGGATGGAGGTGGGCAAGCACCGGTGGCTTCATGCAGGGGACACACTGGTGGCCGCAGGGAGAGGTGCTGACCTGCTGCTCTTGCATGTGGCTCGTGGGGAGCACGTACAGAGGGAGGGATGAGGAAGGGATGCAGGTCTCCCCCCACCCAGGGCTGTCCTGCCCCTGGACGCAGAGTGGGGTCGGTAAGGGAAGCCCAAAGGCTTCGCTGCTCCTCGTACCTGTGGTGAAGGAGGAGAAGAGCCTGGTGTTGCCCTGAGCAAGGGAGGTGTAGCTGACCCAGCTGAGATAGAGCACCACGGGCATCCACACCATGAACACCACGTACCTGTGGGGCAGAAGGAGATGTCAGAGGGAGTGTCCTGCTGGCTGGTGAGCCATTCCCCCCTCCCTGGGGAGGCACCATCCAGGGCACAGTGCAGACCCTGCGAGCTCACCATGCTGTCTTGGAGAGGAACTCAAGGAAATCCGAGTGGAAGAGGCGGATGGGCCGATCCACAGGCTGGTGCACCCACTCGTCATACTTCTCCCCTAAGTAGCCCACCTGCCACAGCAAGGGCTTCTGCCAGTCCACCAGGTCCTGAGGGCGTAGACAGTGGTTGTAGTGCCGTGGAACCCACAAACCGTCCCGGTACCAGGCACAAAGCTGAGCCGCTGCTGCAGGATTTGGGGCTGCAAACCCCTTCCCATCCCCCAAGAGGAGTTGCTTCTTGTTCCAAGGTGCCCTGAGCTCCCCACAAGCACCAGCATGGGGCAGACAAGGGGCCAGACAAACACCAGCCCCATCTACCCGTGAACACCGGGCTTAGCTCACCCTTGTGCCACCGGGCACCTGCCAGCGGATCAGGGTGAAGGTGGCTGTACCCAGACCTGGCTCAGCATCAGGCCCTGATAACTGAGGCTCTTTGCCTCTCGAGCTGCCAAGATTAGATAGCGAGCAGTGATATTCCCCAGCAGAACACCTCTGCTAGCACGTGAATCCCATCCCCACAGCACTGCCCCAGCCAAGGATGTTTCTCCTTGTGCAGAGGACGCGTGGGGCGGCCACAGCTGGAGGAGCAAAGCGGGAAGGGATGGGCAGCAGCGATACAGGGTGGGAACACAGACTCCAGCACTGCTGCTGTGCATGGCTGAACTCAGGTGCAAGAGCAAGGGACCTGTGCAGGCACACAGGTTGGCATGGCATGAAAATAGGGAGGCACAACTGGCAGCACCACCTCTGCCACTGCTCAGCATCCCTGGATGCATCTTCTGCTGGCCTGGCCAGATAAGGTGGATTCTTGGTTCCCCTCCGTGCCAGGACTGAAACCACGCCGGCCCAGCCGAGCCCCGGGCCTGGCAGCTCTCCTTGGGCTGCTTGTGGCACACAGCACTGGCACAGCAATCTGGCACCTGGGATTGTGCTGCCAGTGGTGGGGATGGCTCAGTCCGGGGCATCTCAGGGCAAGGAGCTGGGGTGGCTGTGGGCATTTTGGGGGCTCTGCTGCAGGCAGGGATGAACATGATCACACACAAGGGGAAACAACCCCAGCTGGTGTATGGGATGGGAACAGAGCCATTCTCCACTGGGGAGGTAGGGGAAAAGTTAGAGCAAAAAGGTCACTTTGAAATGGCACATTCTCTTTTAAAGGTACTCAGTGATAAAATATTAATTTGGGGGGTGAAAGATGTTCTCCTGCTCTAAAAAACCCCTCAACTTTCTACAAGATAAAAGCACGCCCACCAACCAGCTGGGACCATGCAAGCTGTGATGACCAGATGGTGCTACGGAGGGCAGAGACAGCCAAAGGCACCTTGGGGACAAATTCCCGCTGTTGTGGCATGCTTGGAAAGGAGCTGACAGGGCAGGAAGCACCCTGCACACACAGGGATCACCCTGCCCAGGCTGGGGAATCCCTTACTGCTCATTACAAGTGCTTAGGCAAGGGAAAAAAAAAAGTAAATAAAGCAATAAAATAAATAAAGCAAGAAAGAAATAAAAGCAAGGTGTGGCTTGGCAATATTTCCCTCTGGAAGGGCACAGCCGCTGTCAGAGAAAGCCATGCTGCTGCAATGGGAGCCTCCCAGTGTGGCCATGCCTGTGCAATAAAGCATGAGCAATGCCATCCACACCAGGAGAAAGGGCAGAAGTGGCTGGATCAGTTTGGCTCCCTCATGCCATCCCTCCAATCCAAGATGTCAGCAGAAATCCAGTACTCGTTCAGGGAAGAGGAGACCTGGTGTTTTCCAGGAGCACTCCAGCAAACAGTGTGCTGGAGAAACTCCACGGCTCTTACCTTCTCCACATCCACTGTTTTGTAGCAGAGATCTGTCTGCTCTGGAGTCTGGGCTGCAGCAACCACGTCCTTCTCATCCACTGTTTCAGAGAGGCTCTGGAAAGAGAAGGAAAACCCTGTGGTGAAGCATCAGTGGCGGATTCAGTTGGGGATGGTGATGGCTGTAGCATGCAGGGGTAAGGCCAGAGTGAGCTCCTGCCTGCTAAATAAATATGGGGAAAATTCTGGTGAATTTAAGTCAGTCAGTTCCTGCAGAGCAGGTTCCTGAGGGAAGCAGCTGCCACTGAGCTGTGCTGCCCTTCAGACTGTGCACTGAGCATTGCGGGCTCGGGGCTCTTCGGAAACCTCCTGCAGAGCCCAGAGTTCGGAATACCCTGCCTGCTGCTGGGACAGCATGGGTGCTTCGGGTGGCAATGCAGAAACTCTGGGCCCTGAGCCAGCATTTCCCCCTGCAAACGGGCAGTGCCATAGCAGGGGTCACCTTGGCACTGCCAGCAAATCGAGGGGCATTGCTGGGTCAGTGCTCCCTCCTCCCACCCCACTGATCTCCAACAAAAGCCCAGCTTGGCTTTTCGGTCCCTGAGAAAGCTGGGCTGGCAGACCTGGGGAGTGTGGCACAGCTGGTGCCACCACCCTGGCTGTGGGCACAAGGGAAAACAGAAGGAGGGACGTTGTCCAGGGAAAAAGGCAAAGTGTCCTTCACAGGGTGACACTGGGCTGGGTGCCTTTGCCATGGGCTATGGGATATGAGAAGTGGGGTTTGGCTGTGGCTCAGGAGATCACGTTGAGGCACAGGGAATGAACTGGTGCAGTGGTGGCAGGATGAAGACCCAGCTGCAGTCCCACTGCCAGGGCGGGCTGAGAAACAGGAGAAACCTGCCTTGTCGGATGCTTGGAAGCAAACACATTGCCAGCTGCCAGCACCAGCCTCCTTCCCGTAGCTGTGCCAGCTCTGGCGCCGGCCGTGCCGCTGGTGGGGGGCTTGGTGAGGTCGCAGCGTGCCCGTGCAAACCCCAAGCCAGCCGTGCCCCCCGGCAGCAGCGGCGGCTCCCTGTGCAGGACGTGCCAAACATGCCTTTTCTCCCGCTTTGTCACCCTGAGTTACCCATTAACCCGGAGCAGGGTACGGCGTGGCCCGGCAGCCGCCGCACAGCCGTGCCCGACGGGGCTGCCAGCTGCGCCGCTTCCAGAGAGGAAGGGTTTTCTCTCAACTCCTCAATGGATGCTCTCCCCACTGCTACGAGAGGGAGGCACTGCCACCCTATTGATGGGAATACTGCCCTGGCAGCTGCAGGAGGGCCTGGGATGCAGGAGAACCAGTGTCACCTTGCCAGGACATCAGGACTTTACTCTGTGCCTTGTCGGGGACGCCGAGGCAGGGCTCGGGCACTGTTTGCCGACAGCAGGCACTCCTTGCAAGCTGTGCTCCCACCCCATTTCCCGGGCTAGCCGGATTTCAAGCCTCATTCTGCTGGTACAGGAACTGCATTACCCAGCTCTGAGGCAGCCCCTTGCCTGGGGCTGTGTGTAGGGAAGGACAGAGGATATTTCCAGCCAGTATTTCCATGCTGGAATCCCACTGGCATCAATTTTACTGCAGGCAGAGCACTGATATGAGCTGATGCCATGTACCACCACACCTCTCTGTGAGGATTCCCACTGCTATTTTCCACATTGCACACTCTGTCCTTCAGCCAGACATTCCAAAACTCTAGGGCAGATGGGATGCCTTAAAATCCAGCGAAGCATGGTGAATTTATGGTTTTGCCTCTGCCCTGCAGGTGCTCTGGAAGAAAATCTGGCTTTAAGAGAGTGAAACGGCTTATCCATGCCCTGAGAAATGGGCTGTGCTCTCCACCTTCATGCTTGCACCACAACCTAGCCAGCAGCAGGAAGGATGCTTAAGAAAGCTGGGCTGACGCAATGCCCGGCACCTCTCCTCCCTTTTCCGAAATGTTCACACACCTCCAGTTCCCCTGCCCGTGGATGCCTGAGCACCGTATCATGGCTGGAGGCTTCCCGGTCCTCCCAGGTCAGGAAGATGCACTGGGGCGCTCACATCCCACCTCACCACTGGCACCTGGGCTGGGTGACATCAGTGAGATGCCATTGCCCTGTGTGCTATGGCAGCTCTCTCTCAGCACTGGAGTCATCTCCTCCTCCTCCTCTTCCTCAGCTGGGGAGCAGAAGGAAGGCTCTCCTCTTGCTCACCCTGGGGCTAGCAGTGAAAAGACCGGGAGCTGTGGTGCAACCAGGATGCAAACCACGCTGGCATGTCCCAACTGGCTCCCCAAAGGGTGGCCTGTTCCTGCCTGCCCCAAGCATGCAGGGGCCCTGCTGGGATCAAGCCCCACAGCACCCAGACCAGTGCTGGGGCTTCTGCCCATTCTCCTCCAAACAGGAGGTGGGTTGGAAGGAGGTTGAAGGGCTGTGCTGAGCTGGGCTGTGCTGTCACCTGTGGGTGGTGAAAATGCATCTGAGTTGTCCCCAGGGAAACAGGTCCTGCCAGGGAAGATGAACAAGGGGCCTGATGTAAGGAAGGGAAAGTTAACGCCTACGAGGTGCTGCGACTGTAAGTGAGTGGCAGTCCCAGCAATGTGCTGGCTCTCCTGCTGGTAGAAAACAGGGCCAAAACCCAGGGCATGGCATGATCCAGTGACTGGGTGACCCAGCATCCACCTGCGAGCATCTGGCTGCCCGGTGTGGGTCAGACGGGGAGCTCGGCACTGGTCCTGCACCAGCTGGAGAGCACTGGTTGTGCCACCCCAATGCTGTCCTGCATCGGGACTTGGGGCATTAAAAGAACAAAATCCAGATGTGATGTGAGCAGACACAGACAGAAGGGGTGGTCCAGCACAGGGCTCGGTGTTCCTGGGACACAGGCAGAGAAGCTGGAAACCTCCCCCTGGCCCAGACAGGGCAATGCTGCCTGCAGACAGCTGCTCTGCCAAAAGCCTGGACCCAGGGTTTTTCTACCCATTTGCTCAGTGAGTCAAACCCCAGAGGAGTCCTACCACACCTCTGCATTGCTCCAGAGCCCCCAGCACATTCACTGAGCTCCTCAGAAGCTCAGTTTGCTGGTGTCCACATGGGACAAGCTCTTTTGGCAGAGCAGGTACAGGCACGTAGCATGAGGACACCCCAGGACATGCAGAGAACCCAAGCAAGGCCCTTGCTTGTGGTGGCACCATCCCAGCACCACCATCCCACCAGTATTGTGGTCTGTGGGCAGCGGCTGGCAGAGATCCATGGGGCTGTGTCTTAGCCCATTAAACACTGGGTGCAGCAGGACTATTAAAAGGAGGTGAATTTAACTCCTCCTGGTCATAGTAGCAACATAAAAATTCACTTGTTGTTACATCACCCACGAAGAGGTGCCCCAGGTGTCCCGCCTACACCCAAGTGTGCTCAAGCTGGGATGGAAAGTTAGGGCGAGCCTGACATGCAGCAATATAGGCAAGAGAAAGAGAAGGACACTAAACCTGAGAAGGCTGGAGGATTTACAGTGACTCACAGCCACATCATGCACCCCAAAGAGGCTGTGATGAAAGTCTCATTGCTTAAACTGGAGGGGTAATTAGATGATCCAGTTCCCTTCTAGTGAGACTGTTAAAATCCACTGTCTAGTTTAGGTAATTACTGGTACTCGCTTTGATCTCCCCTGTATGTCCTGCTTGCATAGATAAAATATTTGGGGGTTAATTTGTCCTTAGCCAAATGAGTTTGGGTGACGCAGAAAAGGGACCTGTGGCTGAAGGAGAGAGCCACAGGAAGGGGCATGGAGACACCAGTGGGATGAAGGCTGGATCTTATCTTCTTTCTCTCCCCTGCATTAACACATTTTTCCCCCTTTCCGAAATCCTGGAAATCCCTGGCGGAAGCATGGGAGGATGCTGGATGCCTGTGGAACCACAGCATCCTGAATCCCTGAGCACAGGGATGATGCAGCCCTGGTACTTCCAACGGGCAAGGAGAGGCTATGGCAAAGCTGTGGGGATCTGGAACCAGACTGGGGCAATGTAACACTTCCTTCAGAGAGCTGTTTGGGGTACACCTGCCCCAAGGTACCCAAAGCATGAACCCAAGCACCACCAAGGGCATCACCTCTCTCTAGAGACGATTTTTGGGGGGTGGGGAGTAGGGCAGAGCAGCTCACACATCAGAGCGTGCCGGACGCAGTCTCACCATGCGGCAGGCAGCTCTAATCCCTCCCCAGTGTGTTACAGCCTGGGATGGTTTATCTGGCACCAGGCAGCGGCTGATCTCCCTGCACCCTGGCGTTATCACGCCATGTATTTGCATTGGGATGGTGGCAGCTCCCCTCGGCGCGGGCTGTGGCGCAGGAACCCGTTCGTCCGGTACCTTCCTTCGCCCCAACCCGCTGGGCTCGTCACGCCTGCAGGGAGGCGGCGGCTCAGCGAGTGTCCCAACAGAGGAGGTGCCGTCGCCGGGATCCATCCGGGGAAAATGCAGGCATTGCACCGAGGCTGAAACAAAGGCCTGTCTGTGGCGCTGGGGCTGAGGCTGCGCCCTGGGGAGGACACCCAGCGAGAGCAAACAACCAGCCATCGGGACCGGCCGGTCACCGACCTCGCTGGGATGTCTAGAGGGGAACTCCACTGCTGGGCTGGTGAAGCGGGCTGGGCTGGCCCTGCTGCTCAGCATCCTGCCCACGGCGTGCTGGTGAGGGCTGGTAATTGGGTAGCAGTGCCCAGTGACACCCGGAGGCAGCGGAACTTCCCCAGGAAACTTTCCCATCCGCCTGGACAGCACAGCGCTGGCACAGTGGGGGTGTCATGGACACCCATGCCCCACACCAGGCAGTCAGGGCGATGGCTGGGCTCCTCTCACCAGCCGTGGCTGCTCACCACTGGCAAACCCCTGTGCCCAGCACCGTGGTCCCTGATTGAGTGCTGGCAGTGCCAGGAAGGGTGTTCTGTCGCATTGCCCACCCTGTGCCATACAGTCCTGCTAAAACTGACACTGAGCTCCATCTCCTGCGTCCCTCCAAAGACCCCAACATGTCCAGACCACATTGGCACCCCAGAGCCACCCATCAGCCCTGCTTCCTAGCACGGCCAGGGTGGGATGTAGTTGTGGAGTGGGACCCTGTAGGTACCAGGCTCTGTGCCCTTGGCACCCTATGGGCCTCAGAGTCCCCTGCACACCTCAGGCACTACCCATGCAAGATCCCAGGAGCCTCAAACACCCTCTGTCCCCTTCACCCCTCATGCCCTGTAAATCCCAGACCCTAGAGAGCCTGATCCTAGGGGTTCTGTCCTGCTCAGACCCAACACACACCATGTCCCATACAGCTCAGACAGATCTGGCTGCACTAAACAATTTATATGCTACATGCAGCCCAGAAACTTCCTGCCATGTACACCCCAAAGCCTGTCCAGCCTCTGCTGTCTGCAACAGCTTAGATCCTGAGAAGCCTGGACCTGGAGTGTGCTACAGACCCTGTATGGCTCAGACTTTGCACAGTTTGGATCCAGGGTGCCCTACAGACCCTGCACAGCTTAGACTCCGTGCATTCTGGACTTGAGATGCTCTATAGACCCTGCACTGCACAGATCCCAGAGAGCACAGACCTGAAGCACTCTACCAAAACTCGACCTAGGGCACCCTATAATCTCTGTACATCCCAGTCCCGGGACGTGGGGCGCCCTATAGAAACGCTGTGCATGCCGGCCCTGGGACCTGGGGTGCCTTAGAGAGACCCTGTACATCCTCCATCAGGACCTAGGACACCCTATAGAGACCCCGCACATCCCGGATTAGCATAACCCTTGTTCACCCTGGACCCGGCACTTGGGGCACCCCACAGAGACTGCCATCTGTATATGCCCTCCCCGGGTCCCCATAGAGCCCGTGCCCACCCCGGTCCCGGTTCGGCCCGCGGCGGTACCTGCTCGTCGCCGGGCTCGATCTCCCCCACGTAGTACTGCTCCAGCCAGCGGCGGGCGTTCGCCGAGTGCCGGTGGGGCGGCCCGTCCAGCGCCGCGCTCACGTCGGTGCCGGCCCGGCGGCGCAGCAGCTGCTCCCCGCCCGGGTGCAGCCGCACGAAGCCGCTCAGGTCGTACAGGCGGCGGTGGCAGGAGACCAGGCAGGCGCCCTGCGCGCAGCGCGCCCGCA